>JAHZND010004119.1:0-18326 GCA_027744115.1 Acrocyrtus sp. NNG-2020 | reverse complement strand
TAATTAATTGCTTTAATTAGGACTAACAGTGGATTATACTCATTTATTGATAAGTCGTCATTTGTATTGACAAGTAACAATTTTGTAATTTGTAAATTATGGCAATTTCCCTCTGTGCGTGGCGTGGTTAGAAATATTTTTCATCAAGCTTGAAAGAATTTTTAGGAGCATGATGGCCATTGTCATGCTGTTGTTGTTGCATGTAATTTTGGGCTTGAAAGTCACGATTGTCCGTCATCGCTTCGACTAGCATAGCCTCGAATGCTGTCAAATCCACCTGTGTGATTACTGTCACATTTGCTGGGCTCTGCTGGAGAAAGTTCTTATCGACTACCATCATGCCACGAGTATGTTTTCCTTGCAGCTCAACTGTACAGTAATAATTCTCCTTCTTACGCATTATCTAGAAAGCGAGAATAAAAGCGAACTAGTATGAATCTTGTGTGATGTTATCGATGCATAAGTGAAAATATCAGATAATGCAAACGGGATGTGGAATGTCATACCTCCCGATTCAGGAAACACGCTACAGCAATGGCATCCGGAGCAATCCAGTGATCCCCATGTTTTTTCAATGCACTTTCTTCTATTTTGTTGAACAAATTGATCAGAGGTGTACCCAGCGTGCCCAAAATACTGGTCCTAAATACCTGCAATTTTCAGCAAAGTTACATAAGTAGATCTGTGGGCTTGTGTGGGATTGCAACAAAGATAAAAATGGGCAGATTACATACGTAAGTCGATGCAGATTTCGCCACGAAAATTTCTTTAACATACTTTCTGATTTCCGGCTTCATTTTCACAGCCATTGCCAAATTGGTGAGAGGTCCCAACGCAAGTATAGTCAATCTGCCTTTGTACTTCTCGGCCAATTTTATTATTGCGCTTACAGCATGATTTGTCTGAACTCTGGAGATATGCTGAGCCATTAATGGTGGCAGATCAGCGGGATCTCCCAGGCCATCACTGCCAAAGAATGAAGGTCTTCTAGGAGAAGCTCCATTTTGACCAAGAAGGGAATTCTCCATCCCCTTGAAAACAGGCATTGGGGAAACGCTTCCTGTTTCCTGCATCATCCAAATCACGTTCTTTACAGCATTGCTTGCTGTTGTAGAGCCGCTTACTGTGGTTATCCCAACAATTTCGAAGTCCGTATTTGACAGACGTTTACATTTCGTCTTGTTGGCAATGAAGGCCAAACTTAGTGCCCAGGCATCAAAAATTCCCCCATCAGTATCAATCAGTACAGGATTTTCACAGCTATCAAGTGGATCATCGTCAAGCTAAAAAAACATTCACCATTATTAGTACGATACATTAGCAAATTAAGAAGGTATCCATTTCCAGTGCATTTGCATATACATTCGCCATAGCAAGAATCATGTCTACCTCAATGGTGGCTACGGTAAGATCACCTCCCCCACACACTTTATCTATCCTGACATTATCACTCTGACTGTGTTCATTTTCAGTCGTTGCTGTGCATGCATTATCAAATCTGTCAATTTTAGTGTCTGTAGGGGAAGCAGGGTGGGGAGAGAGAGAGACTGAATTACTTGGACTTATTTCAGTTTCATTTTTCTCTGCAGCTTGTCTAGCTAATCTCTTTTGCTTCATTTCCAGTCGTCTAGCTCTCGTTGAGATTTCCTTTTCAATCCTTGAATTGGAAATGTATTAAGCTATTTAAGTCGCATCACTACATTGCATATTGCATAGTTATAAAAGATTAATTAGGTATGCATTATAATTGTCCTACTTTTATTAGAAATACTCTCGAACCTTTTGAAATCAGGAGGGTGAGAAGAGTGCTTTCCATCTACACTCCATCCCCTTTTCATAGGGCGTCTGAGACTGTTATCATGTATAATGAATGTACCATTTTTTTCTGTGAGGGATGCGCCGCACAATTTCCTTTGGTCACAGTACCAGTATGCTACATCACCTTTTCCTCCCCTTTTAGTGTAAGCATAACCATCCAGTGCGACTTTCTTTGTGACTTTTCTCTCTGACGATTGACACACATACATGACTAGATTTTTGTCCTGACTTTTGTTATCCATTTTCGTAGTAATTTTTCTACACAATATTGCACATTAAACTCAAAACTTGCTTATAGGCAGCTTGTTTAGAACAGAGTAGAGGGAGTCAATTACACCCAGAATTTATCATTACGTCTTGATTAGGATGAGAAACAAGCAAGTAATTATTTCTGAAACTTAGTTAGAGAAGCCCTTGTATCTGCTGCAATAATACACATGAGAAAGTTTGCCAGTTTGGCGCGTGTAGTTGCCACTTGTGAGGTATGAATTGCCAAGTATAAGCTCATACAAAATGTGCATGAATGAATGACCAAGTGACTGAACAAAGTTTCAGCCAAAGATGCATACAGGGAAGAGATGACTACAACCAACAAAGATGAAATGGGGTATCCCAGATTGTGTGCAAAAATGTACATCATATACTTTTTCTATGTACGAATATGATTCACAACAGATTATCCTATCATGGGGTTCCAATTGATATTGATTGAATTTTTTGGCTCTAATTGACATTATTTTGAAATATTTGATCAATTTTGCTATATATTGCTATCATAATTTAATTTAATTACCTTCGAATTTAGCCTCGCAAACTTTTGTACCAAATGTGCATCCGTATCTTGTTGCTGGCGTTGTTGAGAAAAGTTATAATAGGATCCGTTTTCATTATCTGAGAAATATTGACCTGGAGAAGGCGAAGTGACAGGTCCTAGAGGATGATTACCTGTAGAATCCATCCCAGATTCCTTGAACAATTCATCATCAAAGTAGCGTTCGTCTTCTTCAAAATGAACATGTCGAGGAACTGAAGAGGAGTTGGCTACGACATTATAATTAGCCGGAAGACTCTTATGACTGGAAATTTTTTTATTCTGGAGGTCCTGTTGCTCCAGGTAAAAGGAGTCGGTTAAAAGGTGGGAAATAGGCATTTTGGAAAACTTTAACTAATATAAAATTCCTATGAAACTTTGCAGATTCGTAAAGGAGTAAGCCAGTAAGTTCAAGTGATTTTTTTTTCATTTGTTTGAGCAATGCAGCAGATTTTGGGTTGATATCATGTCAGAGCATTTCATAGCGAGCAATTTGCGTAGTTTTATACCTAATTGCTCATTATTAGTACACAAATTGTGGCTATTTAATAAACGGATATTAATGTGGTTTTGCCTGATAAACATAAGCATGACCTCATGAAACCACTTGTAATGGTAAGTTTTCATGCGATATCCTCTATAGAAATCTATAATAATAATAATAATATAACAATAATTCTAGAAAAAGACGCTGTACATAATATGGAGCAAACTCGCCATATTTTTTTTTTGGAAAAATTTTAGTTAGTGATATACCTATGCGACTGCATGTATTCAAGACTTCATAACAGCCTCGCATTTTTACCTGTCATCTGAAGCTGTAAGAGTAATAAAAGTACCTACCTAATAACAGTAATGGTAATATTAACCTAGTAAAGACCGAAAAAGATTTATGTTTATGCTTGCTTAAATTTTGGTAATAAGGGACCAAATCCCAGTGTATTAGAAACGAAAATTTTTCGAAGAAACCTACTGCTATAATTTAGTGCACATGAGAATTAGCTTCCTACGCATATCTACCAACACCATACACACAATGACATGACTGCCTTCATGCGCTGGTTTAAAGCCCTTTTTCCGTTGGTTTCTAGAAAATTTTTGCTTTTCCTGTAATTAATAGTATAAAACCAAACCGCAGAAACGTACTGAGCTCCTCCAGCTCCAGCCTACACTCGTTCTATAGATATCGACGTTTACATACGATGAACAATGATGCTACCCTTTCATATCCATTAAAATTTTAATCTCCTTTTCCTTACAGCTTGCAGCATAATCGTTAGTAACTTTTGTGGTTACCTAATTTAACTAAAAATCCTGCAGTGTCAAGAGTACAAGTCCAGTTTAAAATAGCCTACAGTAGTAATTGCATGTTACATATAAAAATGCGCAAGTAAAATGGCGAACCAATACAGAATCATCATTATCACATAGGTACCTATTAAATAAATATATTGTGACACTTGCGTGAGCTGCAATGCAAACACACAAACTACATGATGAATTAATGAAATATTCATATAGGTGGGTAGACAGGTACCTATGATTCTTGAATAGAAACAGGATGCAAAATCTTGAGCTACATGAATGAAAGTATAAATTTTAACGTGCAGAAAATTTGATAAAAATTTATTATGATGGAATGTATGACATTTCTTTATTTTTCATAGCCTGGTTTTTAATAGTTTAATTATCCATTAAATTAATTATTTTAAAGCTTGTTCTTTCTCATGGTATACACACGCTCATAGAGAGCGATCGCTAAAACTAGTAGCGTAACTCTTACCTTAAATCTAGCACAGTAACACAACTTATAAAAAACTATAAATATAATAAAAAATTTGGCAAACTTCGCAAGGTTCAACTATTCTAGGTTTCTCTCGGGTTAGTTTACAATTTCAAACTGGTCAAAGACTATACTACAGTTAATGTTTTTGTAGCAACTAAAGTTATATTTGAAAGGTTTGTAATTGTATCGCATGATATTTATAGAGTAGTAATTAGTAAGTAGAAAATAAGAGAACACTGGCAAGAAAGTATGTATTTTCAAGAATTTCTAGTTACAAAATTTTTCAGAAGTTAAATAATGTCAACGGAAGATTTCTTGCGTCATACATGTATTTACTTAGTCTTTAAGATTGTAAAAAAAATTTCAGTTACTGTAAAAAATGGAAAAACGTATTTGAACACAACGTTTCTTAGGATCTTTGTCTAGGCCAAAAATTCACACGTCTTGTGCATACACTTGTTGCTGAGTTTGAGATTCCACAAGTAAATACTGTTGTAGTTTTAACGTCACAACTGCCGTGAGGGTACGTTTGTGTGAGAGCAGTTATAGTCATATCCAGAGCAAAATATATTCATATAATTTTGGTGAGAAAATCTTCGGTTTTGTCATGTCTTTGTTGGTTTAACTAGGTATGTACTTACCAAAACTTACAACTATAGAACCTAAAAACTCATAGTTTATTGTAACTTTTATTCCGAGGGAACGTACTCGTAATGATGAACATAAGGTGGATAGGTGAATGACTGAGAAACGAATAGATTTCCCTGAAAGAAGAAAGAAAAATTGAAAGCTTGAACTTTTAAAATTGTACGAGTGTGAAAATTGCATTATTGCTACCTATATGTAGGTAAATATAAATGATTTACGAACCTCAGAATGCGGCAGAAGCTCATGAATAGAACAGCTAATTTGAGAAAAGTCCGGCCTTTCGTCTCTGTTAAGCTGCCAACAATGAGATAAAATTTGGTATAGAACATCGCCCATTACCTCCGTTTGGTTGGGTCTCCCTCCATGTGACATTATATGACGGGAAAGATCTTCTGTTCGAACGTCGTGATATGGAGTAGCACCTGCAATAGTTTGGATAAGCAATTTAGTATTAACAGCATAAAGGTAATGATAATGGTAAGAAGAAAGTAGAAGCATGCTTGCATAATACTCACCCAGGGCGGCGATTTCCCAAAACAGAACCCCAAATGACCATACATCACATGGAGGAGTACAGCGATTCTGAAATTGCTCTACGGATTTCCATCTAGTGTAATCCTTCTCCTAAATTAATGAAATCAATAGGATTAAAACTTAAGTATTTAATCAAGATAAGATCTGAATTTGCTTTAATTTTTTCACAATTTTGGGTACCATATCTAATGGATTGTTCTTCAACACCCCAAATCCAGTAAGCTTCGGAACAGCTATGTCTCCCGTAATCAGTACGTTACTGGCAGTTAACTGGCCATGTGTGATCTAATAATAAAATTGATAAAAAGATATAGGAACTAGATGCTTCTAAACTTGGGCTCATTGGCCATCATTTTAACGGTTTTACCCTGTAAGACTGAAGATGAAACATTCCTTCAGCAATGTTCATGGCACACAGCAAGAGCTGATAAGAAGTGATGTGATGTCTCATGTCCCCTTTATTATTACTCCTGCTTTCAAGAAGAATATGCTTCAGAGGTACATTATTCAAAGCTCCTTCAACTGCTAAAAAGATTTCTCCGCCTGTATCCGTAAAACCTTCTAGCTTAACTATATTTTCGTGAACATCAATTTTGACGAGTTCATCGAGCCATTTAATGAGAATTTCCATATCCTCCAGATTGTCATTCCGATTGTCATCCGACACGACAGAAATTAGTGTAAGAGGGGCTCTTGTATTTCTCATTTGAGAAGTGTAGACAGGCCCACCAAAGGCCCCTCTTGCCACGAGTTGTAGCACAGAGTCATTAGGCTGCTCGGAAATGCCTCCTGGAATATCCACAGACGTTCTGGGCAGATATTGAACAGGTTTCAATCTATTCAAGCATCTTGTCTTTATGTCTTCATCGTGCACAAAGCCGGTGTGAGTATAAGATCCGTTTTGACGGATTCCCATCCCAGCAGCATCAGCAAGACTTTGAAGAAACGACGTAGATAATGTAAGATCTGTTGAAGTGGTTGAAGTTATTTGGTTGCTTGTATTACTAGGACTGGTGTACTGATGTAGTGGTCTTGTAACAGACGACCTTCCCCGTCTTTTTGGCCTTCTTTGCATTTTTAAAGTGAGATAGAGAGCAATGCAGAGGAACAATATTCCACTGGAAACGCCTATAGAAATCCACAAAAACATAACGACTGCTGGACTATCTTCCCCAATAACTTCGATTCGTTCTCTGATGCCATTTGCAGAGTGTTCGTGATGGCTGTCATCTCGAATAAAAGCGTCGGCATGCTGAGTATGGCTTGTGACGGAATATGTAGATTCCGTGAAGCCATCCATTGACGAGACGATGCCTAAAGCGGGATGCCAATGACCATTAACCGGCATAGGTCCGTTGTAGAAGCCACCATAATAGCCTCCGTTTCCAATAACGAAATCTGTTGGAAAATCCTCCGGAGAGAATTCGGCAACAGTGTAGTATGGATAGCCTATCGTCATAGACTCATTCCATGTAATCTGGCGATCCTTGTTGAAAAATGGAGTTTGGTGTTCATCTATAACTACTACTCGATAGGCTGAAATTGGACCTTTGGTGTTGTGAGCTCGTTCCATAGTAATCCTCATCTGACGTTTGTTGTGCCAAACAACAAGAGGAGCTTCAGGGCGATCTGGAAGCCCAATTTTCGACCACATAACTGCAGACACTGGTTTTCCCGTTCCGGCTTCATTCACAGCAGCCACAGTGACATTATACTAATGTGAGATTATATCATACTTTAACACTTTTCATGATTAATTATAAAATATTGCATTTTCGAGTTTGTTATTTTATGGTTACTGTGATATACCTGAGTGGCTGCTGTAAGACCCACCAAATAGGTCTTGAGTTTAGCGGATGCAGAAATTTCCCAGGACTGTGGAAGCACACGTTCATGGGAATAAGAAAACAGCGGGTTTGCACTAATTTTATATTCTGTTAGTGGTCCATTCGTTGCGAGCGGTTTCCGCCAGGCAAGACGTAAAGCGTTTTCTGTTCGTTGAAGCAAAATTATTTGCTGAGGGGATGATGGCACTTTAAAACCAGTGTCGTACACTGAATACGCTGTAAGCGAGCCACAACCTAGAGCTGGCTCTTTACTGCAGTTTGAACACCTTCCGACTCCAAATCGCCCATAATAGCTTCCACACAAGCAGTCCAGACCACTTTCCAAAGAGGATGCAACCCCAGCATAGCGGAAAGAATCCATGAAACAGGTTGCCACACAATCGCGTGGATTGTCAGATAAATGTTGATCGGAGGATGAAGGAGAATACCATAAGTCCAGTAAGTCATCAGCTATGCTTGGCACAGTTGACTCATCCTCTCTTGACTGGGAGCCTACTTCACCACTATTATTATTTAGGAAGAAGGGAATTGAGGGAGGCGATTTTGTAGTTGAGGGGGTGCTCGGTTCCAGGAAAGATAAAACACTTGCAGAGGAAGGTGTACTTGTTCCATTTCCAGCTTCACTAATTGTGTCATACTGAAGAAAACTGGGCACTGATCCTGTCTGATTCTTCCTGGCTATTTCTGGTTGCTGAGGAGGTACTTTCCGAAAACATCCCATTTGTTCCATTTGCAGCCCTTCAATATCAAGCAAAAATCAAATTCATTAGTTAATCGTATAACATTAATAACATCAGCACAACCATGCACTAAAATATAATTGCTCACCCTCAGCTACAATCAACCCGCAAAGTAGCAATCCCAAGTGGACACCTATCCAACCTTTGTTTAATAGCATTAAGGGGCATTGAAGGAGTCTTCTCCTCCCCCTCCATTTCGCACCTCCCATTGTAACAAAATGGTGCATATTTAATTTCATTTTTGTACTTTAACTTCACATTGCAGACTCTCATACTTTTGCTAGTTGTCCACTTCCCTTAAAAATGGCATTGGCCAGTGCAATGGCAATAGTAGTAGCTGTATCGAACTTTGTCCACTTCTCTGTCATAGCCCACTTGTTCCATTTTGACCCACTCAGTTATTGTCTCTTTGTCTCGCTTAATTTGCTTCCTTTCTAAACGCTGGCTCAACTAACCAATCTTCAATTTTTTTCAATAGCACATCTACCACATTGCATGTCTCATTCGCATGGAACTCATCTCATTATATCCCAACGTTTAATATTTGGCTATAGTGGCTCTTCACTGTTCACTCAACTCGCCAAGTACAATGACTGGAAATGCTTCCACTAACATGAAAGCAAGTCACATTTCATGGAAAGAACATTTCAGCAATTTTTTTTTCTTGAAATTAATAAAACTGTCCATAAAT
The DNA here is from genome assembly GCA_027744115.1 of Acrocyrtus sp. NNG-2020. Taxonomy (NCBI): domain Eukaryota; kingdom Metazoa; phylum Arthropoda; class Collembola; order Entomobryomorpha; family Entomobryidae; genus Acrocyrtus; species Acrocyrtus sp. NNG-2020. The sequence goes on along the minus strand of JAHZND010004119.1, from coordinate 9,451 downwards.
TTCTATTTGGATGGGAAAACTCTCTCACTGCACTGTCATCATCTGTACTGTATTAAACATTTGTGCACACGCAGCCAAACAAAACTGTTTTTTGTTTATGTTATGCCCTCAATACGTCTGCGGTTTTCAGCATTTTTTTACTCCGTGTGCTACGATACGATATATTGAGGGAACTGCATAAATAAATGTCTTCCTCCTTCCTACTAGTACAAAACGGTATCTGATTCTCATGATAGCCCTCTGCAGCCCCCAAAAATCCCTTTTTTATCATACGCAGAAAAAAAACTTTTTTCTCTTAGAGACAGGTGGTCCCTGCAATAGATACAGAGACACTAAAAAACTTACTATTACTGGACAGATACAGCTTTAGCTTCCTTTCCTGCGTATTTTTCCCTTTGATAATCTCACAATACAAAAAAGGAAAGAAGGGAATTGCAAGGAGGGGAGAGGGCAATCACTTTCTCCTTTCTTGAAGACAGTGCCGTTTTTTTGCAGGCAGTTTGCAATACATGAAGCGTTTGACAAAAAACTTCTCGGTTGTCGGTTTTTCACATGATAAAAATGCATGTGTAGGGATAGAGAGTGTCTCCTCCTTTTTATTCTCACAATCAGGAGAGCTTATTATTCGTTCGGAAAGTTGAAACCTGCTTGGGTACTCAATTTTTTAAGAGAAGAGTAAGAGTAAGCCTGCCTGGTTAGATGTTATATAATGTAAAAAAAATAGTAAACCCTGTCACATAGATAGCAACACAACACCCCCTTTTTGCATAAAAGTTGTCTAGCAAGAAACAACAGCGTCTTTTTTATCATAATCCACTCACCATCACCACTTACTGGAGCTTTGTTGGCTGTCACTTGTACATTTTCTTGCAGCCTGCACCTTATTATTACACTTTCTGTACGTTAAACACACCATTGAAAGCTGAAGGAAATTTTATAATGTGCAAAGGAAAGAGTGATCAGCGTCCTCTTTCTAGTCTTGTTGGTGCAACTGTCAGTCTTTGTGTTATTGGTGACTGAGGCATGACGAAGACTGTTTTAAAAGTATTTTTGCAAATTATAGAAACTAGAAACCTGTCAATTGTTACAGGTTGCTCTTCATAAACAGAACTGTATAACGCTTTCAGATAAATTGGATAATGGATAGACTTTGGGACGAATCGCTGAACCTCCCCCCGAGTAAAAAGAGATTTGTATCTGTTTTGAAAGCTCACCACTGCTCCGTTGTTACAGCGAGTGTAATTGTCCTTGAAACATTGTTTTTTCATGCTTCCTCAGCAAACATAAATGACTGGAGTGCATTCACAAATCACAACAAAGCTAATGGATTCGCAGCATGTATAGTTGATGATAAGCAATCTTCCGTCTAAAAGTGCTGGGGTATTATAAGACTGCGAAGAGAAACTTGAAAAGGGGAGCTCACAGAGTTGAACTGACGTGAGAAAAATGCAGAATAACAAAAAAAATAACAGTAGTATTCTAAAAAATTTCAGTAAGAAGACAGTTATTTTGTGGGCTTTGTTATATACATGCAATGTATGCGTTAAAGATCCACTCCCTGAGTTTTCGCAATAACCTTGCTTGCATGTTTCATCGAGATTGCATCAGTGCATTAAAATGTGCTATAAATACACACTTGGCTGATGAAAAAAATTAGAAAATCTGGTTCGTTTAAAAAAATACACGCATAGGTACCTAGGTCTATATAATCCATTAAAGGAAACGTTGGTTGCCTACTACAATGCCTGAAAGTTTTGCGGAGTGCAGTGCAGTGCTATGAACTTCAGATAGAAATCGCTACCGGAAGTGACGCAAAATATGATTGCCCTGATGGATAAATGACGGACGGAAGCTGAACCAGACCCCATAGAACTGCTTCCTAAATCGTATATTGAATTCAGTATTTATTGGGTTGGGATAGCCACAGGAAACATTTTTGTTACTTTGTGAGTATACTATAATGTCAGACTGATGAGGGTTTGCACAGATGGACATTTCAACTTGCAATATTATAATCGTCTTAATGAAACTGAAACCCATTTCACTATTTTAGGTTGAGAAGGGCATGAATTCACTTGTCTAAATACTTCTCTGTTATCGATGCTCATTTGACAATTCGAGCCTTTTGCAACACTTTTGAGTACATCCGCATCCGCAACATGGGTCCGCATTCCACAACTCGAGAACGTGAGCCTGGAGGTGGACGCAATAATAATGGCGGTTAGTATTATTATTAGTACCAGAAGTAAAGTAAAAAAAATCGCGATAAAATTGAATTTCTCCCTCCCTGGTCACTGTGACTGTGGTCACACGACAACGCATTTCGGGATGTAAAATTAGATATCGGATTCCTTTCATTTACAAAAGTTCCTAAAAACGCAAAAGTCGCATTTTAAAGTTGATTTCCATGTCAGCCTTACATTTATTTTTCACTACCCCAACATAGGCTACACTTTCTTAGTTAAAGTTTTTATGATGCCAAAAAACACCAAAATCTTGACTTTAGGAGGGGCGTCTCAGATATGAGTACACCTTTATGTAGAGCCGGAGTTGACGAAGGCACTCCTCCACCCCGCAATCCAGTAGGTGCAGAACGCGTACCATTTCGCAATGCTAATTTGGACATCAGGAATAACAATCTAGATGTACCGAACAACAATAATAATGGGGGTCAGGCACCTGGAGAACCAATACAGGCCCCTGTGAGAAGAAGAAGAAGGGCAGTTCTGCACACCGAAAACGCTGAAGACGAGTGGGATGAAAGCGTAGTTCTACACCAGCGCGATCTTCGGTCGGGTCCAAATGATGGCCTGGCGGAAACGAGATTATTTAAGGACATTGTGGTAAAAATAAATTATAAATTTCAAATAATTTAAAATACTAATTCATATTAGGTATGTAAATCCGACGACTTCAATTTTTTTTAATAAATAGGACTACCAGGCTGTAAAATTAGCATTATGCAGTATTTTTGGGGTTGCTGTTGGCTGGATATTTTTGTTCTTTCCGAACACGTCTTATACTCTCATGGGCATCCGATATATTATTATCCTTTTACTATTTTCTGTGGGAATTGTAGGAGTCGCTAAGAGAAAAGACATTTCCTTCATTAGACCATATCGGACCCTTGAAATGAGAATCGTAAAAACAAAATCGTACTGTTATAAAAAATTGTATTTATTAAATTTATTTCTTTAAAATTGGGCTCCATAATTATATAATGTATTTTATTAACAGTTTCAGACGGTAATGGCAGCAGTAGTTTGGCACTGCCACGGATATATTCATAGAGCAGATTGGGCCGGGACTAAGGCTCTTCTATTTCACTGTAAAAAATAGGAATGCTTTTTATGAAGAACTGGACTTTGTCAAAGAACACGGTAGTTTCTTCAGCTTCATAGATGGAAACCGTTGGCTGTCGATAAATCTTCAGTTGATTTCCATCAGCTTCTCTTTCCTATTTCTCGTTGATATGATTTGTACACTTTGGCGAATATCCGCTCATAACCCGATTATATCTAGAATCATTGTAAGTGGAATTTTTATGGGTGAATCTTATTAAAAGTTAAGATACCAACCAAATTGGATAATTCTTCATTAATTTCAGAAATACGAACTGAGCACATATATTTACCCAATACTAAATGTCTTTGGGACGACTATCTTCGTCAACGAACTTTCGTACAAAATGAACCCTGCAAAGCAATCTATTCCATTTTGGTGTTTTATCCTTTTCCTGGCCTTCTTGTGCTATGGGATTACTTTACGGAACTTCTTAAGTCATCCGGATATACCGCTTCGAAGACCGTTGGGCCTTCATGGATATTTGTACATGGAAATCGTCACAATATTCCAGATATCACTTGGAATGGTATTCCACACAGTGTGTCTGCTTATTCGGGGTGTTTACTATGGTTCTGTTCCAGGAGCTTATTTGGATGCGTTTAATAAACCCGGAGTGATTGTAGGACCACCTCTGTTTTTCGATCAGATTTTGAAAAGAATCCCAGTCGAAAGGTGGCGTAGACAGAGGCTGTTCGAACCCAGCTATGACTTATTCTATGGACTGTTCTTTATCATTTTTGTCATTAGGCATTGTAAACTGAGATTGCGTGCAGTGGAGATTAAGAATCGGATTGAGGAAATGTATTGAACAGGCAATACAAATAAAATAAAGAGAAAGACTCCAGTCCAAAAGTAATAACTTTCATTTTTTCAATTTTCATCTACTAATTTATCAATTCCATAAAGTATGATATAGGTAATAGGTACCCCTCCTACCTAAAATTATCAATGTTTTTCTCCTCCCTTCCGGTGTTGTCGTTGTGTGAGGCATTCAGTGATTGCAATTGCGTCGAAATTTTGTATTCATTCTAATTTATTTTTTACCACTTTCGTCATTTTTTTTATATTTTTTTGATTGATGATTTTCAGCTAATTAAAAATAATCTTAATTTTCTCATTTTTATGCTTTTCCTATTTGCGGACATTACATTTAAATTAATGGTTAAAAGTAATCAAATAAACTCACATTTATGTGTCTGTCATAGTCATCACCCGGAAATTAATTTAATTTTACATGAGCCGAAGTCTTACTTATTTACAAATTAGTAATCTCAAGTAGTCAGATTTGTAAACAACTCTGATAAAGTTTTTTGACTAGTATATTTGTCAGCTTTGGAGTTTGGAGTTGGACCGGTCACGGTCCATGATGATGCTGATGAACTCTAAAAACAGCAACTTTTTTGCCAAAATAAACGAAGCAATAAAACGTTTAAGTATAGTATAAATATTGGTGTATAAGACATATCGCGTATGGAATCAGGGTTGTGATCAACAATAAAATTAATCATATGAACTATGTGTTCCACCATTTTGCTCATAGAAAGCGATATATGAAATTTCATTCCACTGCTAAACATACACTACACATTTCTAGAATAAAGTTATTATGGCCAATTTATGACTTTTGCTAGAGGAAATGATAGGACATGGGAGGGAGGGATGACGCGTGTCACTGATAGACAGCCAGCGATTACTCCCAGGGAGATCTTTTAGTAATATAGCACGCAGCACATATCCCTATAATTATTTATCAATATTTTTTGCACTTAATATTTCTAGCTTACTACATCTACAGATACTGACTATAATCTATACTGGAAAATGGCAAGTAGTGGAGGCTGTGCGAAACGGAACTAACAATTTTGCGAGAATGAGCAAAACGCTGAATCAATGTGTTCATGCGACTATACCACGGAATGTCCGTTTTCCATACTTGCTTGTCTTGAACTTGACCTCTAAAACAATAAATACTGCTTGCACTCTACTAGTTTTCATTTTTGCGCTAAAGGTGAAGCAATCTGCTAGGGCGGAAGATGCAGGGACTGTTAGAACACAATTATAGTACATACTTGAGCAATCTACCATTTGTGTACCTAGAAATGGAGACACTAGAAAACTAGCAAAACAACATTTATTACTACGCTGGCGTTGATGAATCAAACCTGAATGTGGAAAAAGCCACTGCCTAATACCTACCAACAATGTAATCGTATAATAAGATGGACCACACAGTACTTATCTTATATGTACATTAGAGCCAAGTAGTCAACTTTAGCCACCGAGACTACCAGATTGCTACCAAATGTTATATCGTCCTATAGTAATATTCCGATAATTAGCAAAAGGATGGTTTGTCCGTAGTTGCACGACAAATTAATACCTATGTGCAAATAGGTGTAATTATGGTGCACAAAAAATCGCAAGTCGCCGGTCAAGGTGCCAACTGCCAAGCAAACTTTGGACAAGAACTTTCAAGACCTAGACCATTTTTCTAATGTTTCCTCTTCCTACAATGAAGGTACCTAAGTACGTTCCAAAGATAAGTAACTCCAGAACCTGTTACGTAATTATTTTTGATTCAATGTATGATATAATTAGATAATTTAGTTATTGATGTATAGCACTACGCGTTTGCGTTTGAAGATTCCTCAGCCCAAAGATGTATGATTGCGGTGAGTTGTTGATCCTCACAAAACAGCTATATTTTTTTCATAATATTGGCCCAGAAGATGTTTTCAGATTTCACAAAAGGTTTACCTATCTACCTACTTCCTAATTGCCATCAATGGGAAAGCTAGCCATTAGTAATTGGAACTACCACTTGAAGATTTCAATATAGTTCTTTTTGGTCAAAATCACCCTAGATAGGACACTTATTTATGAGCATCTGTTTATTTTCCCAGTGAATATGCTGAATCGCATGTCGCATTCAGTGTATCTTTGAAATTGAAACAATCATTTTTAGGATGAACGTTTTTCAGTAAAATTACATATGCTGTAAATGTACTGGAAGACTGAAAACAGTAAGATATTTTAAGAAAAAAGGAAAGGTCATGGTTTTAGAGGTCATCCTCGCCTCGCTCCCGCTCCCCAAGAATGGCCTAAGGGCTGTTTGCTACGGAGCTTTCCTTATTGTCTTTCCCACTCATCTCTAGACTCGAGTCCAAGCAGTTTAATTGTGTAAAAGTTTGCATTCATCATCTCCCTGTCTTCATCACCTATCCTCCCTTTTCATTTTTTTGAACCGATGAAACTGCATTTTAATTAGCTCTAGTCATGTAAAGGCATAATAACTTTAAATTACGTAATAAAAATGAAATATAGGTACCTATTATCAACCTCTTTCCAAGAACCCTTTTTTAACATTCTGTCCGAACTTTTTTTAAAAAATAATTTTAGTCTGAGACTGATTGACTACTTGCATGTAAATTTACACAAATTGTGGGTAATACATGCAAAAAATATCAACATCATTCTGGACTCAGGATATTTTCCCTCTTTTCTCTAAAACTACGAGGCAACCGTGGCGTTTTGATGTCTACGATAATCTATAGCATTCAACAAATCTGCGTGACAAGGACTAGCTATAACTCCAAGCAGAAAAGACGTCAGTAGTAGCGTCATTAATAGCACTCGTGTTTGTCGACTTTAGTCCGCAAGCAAACAGCCAACAGACGGGGTTGGTCGGTTGGTGTATTAACTGCGATTCAAAGTCCGAGTCTGTAAATTTTTGAAAACATCATACAACTTAAAATTAAATGCGTAACATCAACACTTAAATCACATACCCCGCTGTCACTGATCAAATCTCATGCTCTACAGCAGGCCTATCCCACTTTTTAAGACAAAGTCGTAAAAATTAAAGATAAGTGCTGATTTTATTACCCAATATGCTTTTAGAAGCATTGCGGATGCACATTTATTTCATGTACCCGCATAATATGTACCTATATCCTTTTATTCCTATTTCTTCTTACCACCCAAAAATCAATTTTTACCAGGATCTTTACAAGGAAACTACTCAAGTAGAATGAAAAAGCACATATTATAAAAAGCCTACTACCATTACCCATATTAATATTCAATTGCCGTCAATTTTATTTCTACGAAAAAACCGAGCCAAACTAGGTATAATAAACTACATACTTATTCGCTGTGTAATTGCACCAATTTTGTGACTGGACTCTTGAAGTTTGAAATACCTAACCTACCGCATCCTAATTTTAACAATGCGTGATATGGTGTGATGACATCATCCGTGTGAGATCAGTCGCGTTCGCGTCATCGATCATGCAAACAATTACACGTACAACAAGAATTATCACTATCACTGTTTCATTTTTTGTTTAAAATGGGAGGATCCAGTAAATTTGACATAAAACATGTACAAACCGATTTACATTAATTAAGTGCTTATCACGCTTTAGCTATGCCGAGCCATAACTCTTCTCGGAAGTGATCAAGTATTCGTAGGATGTAGCCAATTTACAAAAAAAATGTTAAATTAATCTATGGATTGTCATAAAAACTTATGAATACATTTATTTTGCTTGGGCTCAACTCATTACGTTTGTTGTTTTTTGCAGCTTTTTGCTACATTATTCAGGAATTAGTTGGGCTAGGCCTGCAAAAGTGATGGAAAGATGAAAAGTGAGTGGGAAGAAGGGAAGGAAAACAACTTAGGTAGTTTTTTACCTAGCGATAAAAACACGACTTCTTTGTTTCTCAGCACAAATAAACAATGTCCAAAACATCATTAACTTTTTGGCCGGCCAGTAAAATAGCCGGTAATATGCACATGTAGTTTGCGTTAAATTTGTCCTGATATTCATATGTATTTTATGACATTTCTTAATTTTGTAGTAACCGTTTAGCTACGCATGCTACAAAGGAAAACACATTTTTCATTTTGTCAAATCCAAACCACTTAATTACATGTTTTAGGTATTAAACAATAATTAATCACCGTTAACTATTTTTGACAAAAACATACATCAATTTGCATAGGTAGCTTTTAAGGAAAAATTCAGAGTAAATTTCGTCAACTGTACACAAGCTTAGCTTCAATGAGTAGGCAAGTGCTTCATAAATCTACGGAAGACGATATAATTGATAAAATAGTCATTTTAAAGGGTTTACCAACAAATTTCTACTTCAGCTATGTAAAAGCTATGCTACTTCTACTTTTTATTTTTACTAGTAAACAAATTATCTTTCATGCACGTCTGCAGTTGAATTGAAACCCTTTGTTACCTGCCTTTCGTGACAGTAAACAGCCTCATCCACAAAGCGCTTTGAGGTATGCAAATCTCAACTTGCCCCAAACACTAGTGACTGCTTTGTTTCTTCATTCGTAACATTTTTAGAAGTATATTTTGCCAAAAGTACAGCGTCTGTTCTATATCCCTAAATTTTGATGGATTTTGCTTTCGTGATAAATATTTTACATTTTTTCCTTAAATTTGGACCATCCCTTTGTCCATCTTTCTTCTAGTCTTTGAGACAAGGGGTTTGCTTTTTTAAATATTGCATAATAAAAATATAATAACCCCCCTTCCTACTCTAAAGTCGAAGTGCGATGTTAATTGCACCTGTCCATTATTATTCCAAACTCTAACATCATCTAAGCGAAAGTCGCTGATTACTTGCGTGCGCCCTAAAGGAAACTTTCAATAGACAAAGCAATTGCGCTAGACGATAAAATTCGGCTGTTCTAGCAAATTGTCAGTCAATAAAAAATCTATTTCTCCCTGCTTGAAGGAAATGCATCTAGCTATGCTAGGACTTGTATCGCCATTTGCTTGTTATCATATAAATATAAATATCAAATTGATCATGGTATAAACTGCGACTGCAGTAACTCATTTTGGTCAAAATTCAATGATTAATGTGAAAAGTTTTGCATGATAAGTGGAGGCACATGAGAGACCAACTGCAAGTTCAAGACTGAAAGGTAAACACGAACCTGTTTTCCGTTTAAGAAGCGAGTAGTAGTATTCCATATTCTTCTTCATTTATTTTGCTGTGCTCACTAGTCACTCCAATAATCGAATGCAGATATATCCTCAAATAGCATGTAGGAATAACTAACAAAGATGTTATATCC
>JAHZND010004118.1:0-11343 GCA_027744115.1 Acrocyrtus sp. NNG-2020 | reverse complement strand
GGAAACGCAGGTCATCGGTTCCAAGGATGATGGGTTCGTGCTCATCAAGTCGCAGGAAGTTAAGAAAGGAAAAGAAGAAAGTGAGACGGAGCCTAAACCGTGTACATCTTCTGGTGGAAGCACAAGCAAGCCCCAAATAATTACTATTGATGACTTTGCCGAAGACAGTTCCAGCTCCAGCGAGGATGAAGGCAAACGAAAAATAACCCAGGTTAAGGGAAAGCAGCCCAATAAGGTAAATAGTAGATCTGATGAGGAAGATGAAGAGATGAAGTTAGCCATACAGCGTTCCTTAGAAACTTTCTCGGCAAAAGAGAAGGAGCAGCAAGCTGTACGAAATGGTGCTGAAGGTAGTGAGGAAGAGGGGCACAATGAGACGGCGTCAATGGAAGCTATGGAATGTAACCGCAACGTAATTACAGTAGATGATTTTAGAGAGAGTTGCAGTAGAAATGACGAAGAGTCCAAAAAACAATGGAAACCGATGGAGATTAGCCGTCGTAACCAGTCAGCTATGAAAAGCAAGGGACTGGAAGAGGAAGACGAAAATCTAAAATTGGCACTGCAGCTTTCTTTATTGGAAGCAAAAGAGGCGAAAGGGAAGGAAGAAGATTCTGGAAAAGTACAAGAGGGGCAACGTGAGACCTCGAAGATGGGCATGGATAGTCAAGAAAAAGGCAGAAATGTCGATCCTTCTGGAAAGCTTTCAGTCATCAGAGGAAATGGTTCGATGTGCGAAATTTTTGGATGTGATTGGGATTCGTGTTCCAATGGCGCATTCAACGAGTAGCTCTGCCACGAAACTGAAGCAGGCACAACTTAGTACGTCATCTGCTCCAACGTCTATCAAAGAGATGGTTGAAGTGAAAAGTTCAGAAAGTGAGGAGGAAGATTTTGAGGATGTTGAAGAATTAGAAGGTCCTAGTCAATCAAATATAATTTCGAGTTTCAGTGAAAATAAACCGAACCGTGATGGTGGCATTACGATTGACTTGACTGCAATACAAAAGGCTCCGATGAATGGTGAAGATATTTTTGCAGATATATTTGGGAGTAAGGGGAGTGACACCGAAGATAACGTCGACATTGAGAAGCAAAGCGTCATCGAGAAGAAAGCAGCACAAAAATTCCCGGGCGTAGTGAAAAGTCAGTCTCTGAATAAAGAAAATTCCGATGTCAATGTGAAATCGGATGGAGAATGTGAAGGAATTCAGACTCAAGAAGAAGTGGATATTAAATGGGATTCGGATAGTGATATTGAGGCAGATCTCTTGAAAATGGTAATGGAGGAATCTGCGAAACATGAGGCGAGTAGGTCACGTCAAGCCAGCTTAGAGCCCAGCAGCAGTACAAGCATAAATAGTGAAGAAGCAGCTTCACGTCATGAAAAAATGGGAGAAAACGAGAAGGATGATTCAGTTAGAATGATTACAGCGGAGTACATGCAAGCTCAGGTAAATAAAAGCGATAAAAGCAATTATGTCTCATTGAGTGGCTTTAGAAATTATGCATTATTTTGTAAATATTTAATTGTTTGTGGGCTAATTTACAAGGCTCAATTAAATAGTAAGCTGGACAGGCTACAGTCAGAAAGGGGCTTCCAGGAGAGAGTGGCCACATCCATTTCGGATCAGATGCAGATAGAAACGCAGGAACTTATTTCTCTATTTGGGATTCCGTACGTTGTGAGTCCGACGGAAGCCGAGAGTCAGTGTGCCTTTCTAGACAGAGCGTGCCTAACGGAAGGTTGCATAACTGATGACAGTGACGTGTGGCTTTTTGGTGGACAGAGGATCTATAAAAATTTCTTTTCGCAAGGTCAAAAGCGCACCGAGTTCTACCAAGCTGCTGATGTGCAGCGCGTTCTTAGTAAGGATTGACATTTTGACACTCAAGGTTTTCAGTAAACTTGCTTGTGGTTGCATAATGTGGAAGGAAGCGCGATAACCCAAACATTTTTTTCGTAGATTTGAACCGAGAAAAACTGATCGTGCTGGCGATGATGATTGGAAATGACTATTCTGATGGAATTCACGGAGTTGGAGCGGTCATGGCGCTGGAGATTTTATCAGAGTTCTCTTCAAGTGATATAGAAGACAGCTTTGAAGTTCTCGTGAAATTCAAGGATTGGTGGGAGGAAACTCAGGAGAAGAGGTCAGACGTGTTCTCAGGTTCGAAGTTAAAGGAAAGGCTGAGAAAGCTGAAACTTGGACCAGGTGTGGGAATGGGAACAGAAAAGTATAAATTAGTGGTGAAATCTTGGAAAATCAGGTGAAAATGAAAGTGAAATATTTCATGTACTTTCTAACAGGTTTTCCAGACAGGGCAGTTTATGAAGCTTTCATAAATCCTTCCATTGATACTTCAACGGAGCGGTTCAAGTGGGGGTATGGCATTACGAAAATTGCGGTTGAGAAAGCGCTGAAGTTTTTCTTGGGGTGTGTAGGGAATATAATTAATTAGTTTTGGTTACTTTGTTGAATTTCACTTTTCGCAGTAATCCAGATCTTGACGCGATACGCGGCTACACGAAGCAAAAGTTTGGGTGGGAGCAAACGAAGTGTGATTCACTGCTGCTTCCTGTGCTGAAAAACCTTCGTTGTGAAGTGGAACAGTCACGGCAGTTGACTTTAGACTCGTACTTGTGTTTCGGGAAGATGCCTAGTCTGCAAAGCGGCAAGCGGAAGAAGGGAAGCAAGCGAATCCAGACCGCTGTAAAGAAGCTGAAGCGTGTAGGTGTAGAGTCACATGAATTAAAGTTGAGCTCCGAGGACTCATCCAATTCTGAAGGGGAAGAACAAGAAAAAAGGAAACCGCAGCTTCCACAGAGCAGCACTCCGCGGCCGGCTACTCAACGTAGCAGCTCCAGCTCTTCTGGAAAGAGGGGAACACGTGGAGTACAGAGAAAGGAAGAAAAGTCTCAAGACGATCAGATTACAGTGCCTTCTCCATCGCTTAGAGCTGTGGCGCGTCCCAAAACTGCAAGCAAGGGAGAAGTAATCCCACAACGGGTTCAGTCAGAAAGTGATAAAATGAAAAATAAACAGAAAGCCATCGAAATCTTCAAAAAGCGGAAACAGACGTAGATGGGAGTTTTGTGAATTGTTTACGAAAATGTGTGATGCTATGAAATGAGAATAGTGCACGTCTGTATTTATTTGTATTTGTACACAAAATGCAGTATTAATAACTTCCACTTAATAAACTTCTAGATATATATTTTCTTAATGAGGTTGGAGCTAAAAGACTTATTTTATTTATGTCCTGATAATTCTACTGAAAGAAATGGCAAGGATTAGATGTAAGCATTTGGAAGCATTTTCATTGCTAGCGCGGCATTCCTCTCTTCCTCGCGTCCAGAAGGATTTTTATTTCTTGGCTGCTGGATATTAGCTTCTTCTCTTTGTCTAGTGGGCTTATTCAGATTTTCAAGGGGAATAATGGGTCCCCCACCTCCCCTCTTTAGATCTGGCTTACCCTCCACAAATTCCTTTCCGTGTTTCATCCAGTCCTCCATGTGTGTGTGAGTCATGGCTGATTTCATCCTGTTGAAGTGAAGTCGTGACTTCATTGCCGCGATGTCCTTCTCCTTGGGTGGCGAAGGAAGCTTTTCCTTCTCGTGCTGCCGCTCAACTTCGCTATCTGAGTCGGAGAAGAATCCAAACAATGCTGGGGCTGGAAAGTCCTCTTCGCCTATGTCAAAGTTGCCCTTTCGCTTCGCATTACGGTCGTTGGCTTCTCTCCGATTCTTCTTTTCGACGAGCATGTTGTTAGTCTTCTTAATCTGGGTGATCGCACAAGTAATCCGAACAATAGAGAGGAGGCAATGGGTCCCCCACGCAATCATGCCCCCCGTACCAGCCATTGTCACTATGTTCTTGCAAAGGCCGACCATCTTTGGAAGGCAGCCAAACTGGCTAATTCGCTGGCGGAACTGGTGCGACTCAAGATCACTTGTAGTGGGATAAGCCCAGAGATGTGCTTCGTGGGCACAGTAAAGATTTCTAACCCACCACTGCCGACAGCAGCTGGAGGGAAGGATCATTTCCGACTTGTCCAGATTCGAGCGAGAGAGTACGGATCGAGTTATGAAGTCTCCGTTTGACTCATTCCAGGTGCTTCTCGGAAGGTACTCTGTCCAGTTTCCTACTCCGCAGCATGTCAGCTATAAAAAGGAGTTCCATGTAATTAGCGAAAAGTCATTAATCATCAAATTCTTTTATTTCCCCTACCGATAACTGGATTAAGTCGAGCTCCTCCGTATCCTTCTTCACTAAGTCGTCGACCTGGCTGTTAGCGTAGTTGTCCATATGCCGCTGCAAAAACGCCCGAATGATCTCAACATCGTTGGAGTCGCACCTCCCACTCATAAGAAGGACCACCACTAGAATAAGTTCAAACACGAGGAGAATTCCGTCTACAGCCATGTGCTGGAAAATATAAAAAGCCAACTTTTTAACTCCAGGAAAAAACATCCTCAAACAAAGTTAAACTTCTTTTGCTATTTATCTTTCTACTTTATCTTTTCATCTTTTTTTTCTTACGGAGATAAGCAAACTCTGCGCCCCGTCAATACACGCGCTCACACCGATGATGATATTGATGTAGGATGCTATTCCAATTACAAACATGGCAAGACCGTGATTGCTCGGGTCCGCCGTGCCGAAAAAACGGATTATCGTGTACGGCTGCATGTCCTCACTTTCCGCGCCGTACACGTCCAGGATCACCTTGCAGATTTCGATGTTGTCTTCCGGATGAGTCTCACAGTTTTGCACAGAAAACATTTGCATGCTTCAAAAAAAGTGAATAAAAATCCAAATAATTTTCAAAGAACACACTTTCCACGTTCTAGCAAAAATGAAAATGAAGCTAATTTAGAGTTGTACGTGTTCCTCCAAGTGATAATGGTCAGCCCATTTATAAAGTAGTAGGTTGCATAAGTCTTAAAAAAAGGTCATTTGAAGTCTTATTGGAGGCGGAGGTTATCACTTCAGTTATCTGAGATACTTTTAAAAAGGTTAATTACCAGAGAAAGAAAGTTGAAAATGACAAAGATGTAGTCTGGAAGATACCAGGAAAGTCGTTCTTTGTCCTTGTCATGTTTCCTGAGATAAGTGAAGCGAAGACATGAAATTTCATTCAATTTGAGACGTTTTACATGAAGAAGGTTTTTCCTTTTTTCTTGTTTACTTTTTCTCCGGTTTGTAGACCAGTTTGTTAATGTCAAGGGTTGCCTGCCCCTGTTCATTGTAAACAATGAGATCATCAATGGAAGGTCGCTCTTTCTCGGAAGGCTGCTCGTGGTGCGGCACATGTTTCACCATTTTGCTTTAAAATCTACTTTAATTCCTGATGACGGTAGCGTATGGCTTGAAAATGCTAAAAAGTGAAGTAAATTAAGTCAGTTCATTCATTTATTCTGAGCTGAAATCTGAGCCCGATTTTTTTCCCTGGAAAATGTCAGAAAAGTGTCACAAGAAGGGAGAGATGGTCTTCATCTGGCTACACTCAGAATATTTGGTTGAAAGGCACGCCATGGCAATTCCAGCAGAAGGTGCCTTTTTCAGTCTGCATCTGCATACAAAAAATGTTTTTTATTGAGGAGGTTATACCACCGAGCACTATCTGCTCCGCTGGATTTTCTGATGGCTAATTGATTTATGCTCCTTCGTACTGGAAAGTGTATTTCCGGCTACATTGTTTTATTAGGTGGAGCAATGGGAAGAACAGAGATTGTCACCGGAATATGGAAAATGGAAATGGGAAAACTGCTTTGTTCTCTCGCAGTTCCACAGTAGGCATGAGAAAGCATTTCATTTCGAGAAGACCTGGAAGGACGGAATAGGGCTGGAGAAAAAAAAATAAAAAAGCAAAGCCAATTATACGGATATATGGCTTTTTTATGGGGCTGCAGAAAATAATACAAGATCCTTTTGAAAACGTGCTTTCTCCATTGTCCTCCATAAAAATGTAATCCACTAAAGTGGCCAACTTGTTTTCGACAGAGATGTATTGAGCATAAAAAAGGACGTAAAAAAATTTTCGCTTTCTTTTCATTTTCCTTCCACCTTTCACTGGATTTTTAGGGCAGGAAAAAATGTCTGTTTGTCTCTTGGAAAACAAAAAGTGGAAGAAAACAATGCGAAGGAAATGGGACACAATCATCGCCAGAGCATTAAGGCATTGTTGTAAAGTAAATGTATATCTTCGACAGGATAACTGGCTGGATACTGATAGCAAAGGCAAACAGTGAGCGAGCTTTCAGCTTTATTGTGAAGCAGGTTTTTTTTCGCATGGAAGAATGTATTCTGTACAGCCTGAAACCGAAAAGACCAGTTTTTATATCCAGTTTGCATATTAGCAGGTGAATGGATGCCTTCTGGCATTATCCAGAAAAAAATTTTTTTTGGTAGGGCACACAAACCAAGGTTGAAAAGCTGAAGGCATCTGGAAAGACTGGATACTCGTGTACTGCTGTGCTGATGAGAGGGGATAGAAAATAAATATTGCATAAGCCATCCCCATCTCTTTCGGTTGATGTTACATAATGAAAAAATAATCCCGTTTGGGCTGCACTCGCTATGTACATTTTTGGCATTGTGTTGGTAAAGCTGGTAAGCAGATATAGGCAGCAGGTAGTGAGAGGGCTGCCAGCAAAAAAATAAAGTTGTGGGTACGGATTTTGTGTGAATGTGCTGTTGTCACATTCCCACTGAAAATATAGTTTTGTACGATGAGGCTGGCCGCTTTAATATTCACGTCGTTATTGCTAGGTCTGAGGAGAATTTTACTGTTAATGCATTTTGCATGCTGCACACAAGTTGAGCAAAAGCGATTAATTATTTTGTAATTTTCCGTTTTCCCAGCTAATTCCCTAGCTCAGACTCAGAATGGGAATGACACGGAGACTTCCTCAACAACAGCAGCTTCTCCAGTTTCCAGCACGAGTTCATCTACAACTACAACTACAACCCCACCAGAAGCATCGTCGTCCTCATCCCCTCCAACTCCAACTAGTACGGATGCGAGTGCAAACACAAGTCCTTCGCCGAAAGGTCCCCAGTGGACAGCAAGCTCGGTGAATTCCACGTGCGTCCTCCTCCGGGGAAACTTCACATTTTCTGTCACGTACACCACGCCATCCGGAAACGTACGTAAACCCAATTTTCTTCTAACTTTCCAGCAAACAAACCCATTTTCTTCGCATGCAACATTGATTCTAATGTAAATCTAATGCAAAATGTGCGCCTATCCCTTATCCCACGGCGTACATCTAATCATGAAATTACACGAAAACTTTTTTTTTATATTTTTTTTTACTTCCCCTCTTCTTTCTTACGCTACTCATTTTAACTTTACTCTCCATCGCACAATTTCCCATCTTCCAGACAGCCTCCGATGAAGTGGACATTCCCGACACAGCGAAGACGTCAGGAAGTTGCGGGCCATTTCTGAACTCTCTCGTTCTAACTTGGGACCAGGGTAATTTGACTTTTATGTTCATAAAAAAGCCAATCTACAACGCTGGAGTGGATACGGGAGATGGAAGTTACTCACTCACCACCATCTTTGGACGAATAACCGTGCGGAATCCTAATGATCCTCAGACGAATACTAGCTCCACCAATTCCACTCCCTCCCCAAAAAATTCAGGTTCGTGTGTCCTTCTCTCTCTCTCTTTATGCTATATTGTCCGTCTTAACTTTTTACTTAGAAAAAAAATTTATGCCGAGTCATTTCCCTAAAAAAGTCGCTGGACCGTGCAGCATTTCCGATTCCAATATTCCCATATCACTTTTTTCTCTTCTTTTCGGTCACTTTTCCCCCTTCTCCAAAATACATTCAATAAGATTGAAAGCGTCTAAATATTTTAAACTGAAAATTCATCCATTTTCCCTTTTACCTTTTAGGTGGCAGCCAGGACCAACAGTCCCAAACGTTCTACATTACAGTGAGGGAACCTGGAGGCTCCATGACCACAACTTTGAATAATTCATACTCGTGCGAGTCTTATCAGTCCATACCTGCTGATGCCAGCGGCAGCGTTCTCCTCAACATGAGAAACGTCCAAGTTGAGGCGTTCCACACCAGCCCAACTTCCGACTTCAGCCCAAGTACGAAAAAAATGAATATTCCTTTTCTTGAGAATTTCTTTTTTGTCAGCAACGCCAAATACAAAAAAGAAACTCTTTTCATATCCGGCATATCCTCTATCTGGAGGCAATTTAATATGATAAAAACGATAGTTGCGGTCTCCCAATTTTTATCTGATATTTTATTTGCATTTTCCTAAAAATAGATCAGCCGTGCTATAGGGACAGCCTCTCGTACGTGATGTCAATTGTTGGATATGTCGCACTTGCCGTGCTTATTGCCGCTGCTGCGGGCTACATCGCGTGGAAAAAGTTTGGCAGGGTTGGCTACACGGAAGTTTAAAACAATTTCCGTCCCGTATCCTCGTCTCCACGTCTCCCTCCGAAATCTCCTTTTCCATCTCGTCTCCGAGGAATCCTGCTGTGGACTCTAGAGGAACAAAAATACAAAAAATTGCAAGTTTAGCAGCGATGCATGCATAGCCAGCAGAAAAAAAATTGTTTTTTATTTCCTAAGACATGTACAGGGTAATACGATTTCTGCCATTTGTAATTTTCCCATACTATCTGTCATAAATGCAATAACAGTTAGCTTTTATTAAGTTTTATGAGATGGAGTAATCGTTTTTGTCAGCCTAGTAAAAATAAATGTAATTCGCGTTTAGAATTGTCAGGAGTATCAGCTTAGGGGGAAATAACATATTTCCACATTTAAAGCTGCATCCCGTTATCCGTATATCCAGCTCCCATCGCATCAGAAAAGCTAAAGTTATTACGGAGGAGATGGAAAGCGATAAGCTGGAAAGATGGAGATGGATACGGCATCCAGTTTATTTTTTTTTGCTATCTGCTCAACTTGCGTCAGGGCTGACGCGCTCCTTATAGCAGTACTTTAAGCCTTTTTACACGCATTCCTCCATCGTGTTTGTTTCACTGACCTATTTCCTATCATCTAATTGTTTTCTCCCTTGTGAGAACTCAACATTTTGCCATGGCCCCTACCCACTCCATACAAAAGGGAACGTCAAATGTTCTCCAATTCATAATTCATTCATGGGCATTTCTCATTCCCTGGAAATGTCGTGCAGCTTGCAGGAGCCAGATCAACTCTTTATTCGAGAGAAGAGGGAAATTCCCTTTTATTTATTTTTTTGCTGCTGATGCCAAAGCCAAAGCCAACTTCATATCAGTCCCCTTTTCTCCTTTCTCTCTAGACTGTGAATAGGGAGGGAGGACGGATATTGGGAAAAACTGAGTAGGACTTTTTTTTTGTGACTACCTTTTTATTTAGCAAAGGAAAACAGTTTTGGGAAAGGGAGCTCTTTCCAGCATTTCCTCCTCCTCGTCTACTTTAAAGCTCTCTTGACATAAGCATATTGTATTAAAACCCCATAAATATAAACAGGCTTACAGCCACTGCGCTAAGTCTTTTCCCGTAATTTCCGCAAAGTTGTTTGGGACGGGGAAATTTTAATTGGTTATTTACGTCCCTTTCCCTCCTTCTCTCTCCCGTGAAAGATCACTTTCACCGTCTATTATAAACATTCTCCAAAGCAGGCAGACTAACTCAGGAGAAAAACCAGGAATGTATACTTCTTATAACTGGAAACTGGAGCGCTCTGCTTCACCACTGGAACTGGAGTGAATGTGAAATATGAGCTGGCTCAGTGCACTTGCAAAAGGAGGGCTTCCTTAATGATACCATTCTTCATTCTCCTTAAGATGTGGTTTTTTGATTGGGGTATCGTATCGATAAAAAGGGGAAAAAAACTTTTCCCCTATTATTGCTCCCTCTTCAATTCCTGAAAAGGAAATAGAAACTGGCAGATACATAGTTACATTTTACCTTGCTAATGAAAGGATTCTGAGATCGTTACGTAGAAAATTTTTTTGTTTTCTTCTTCAGAGGAAAACTTTTCGGAGCCAGGTGAAATGGGTAATAGTATCATGAATCATAAGATCAGAAACTGTAGCCCAGTTGGAGTGTGGCATTAGCTTTTTACTGTGGCCTGTTGACTTTAATAAGAAATCTTTTTATGGGTAATAATATGCTAATGTTCCCAGACCGCGATGAATATGGAAGAGGAGACAGGGACAGGAGCGATTCCATTTCCCACCAATGCAACGACCGGCTCACTCCCAGTCGCCGTTACTCACTCATGCAAGTAAGAGGACTATTTTATTTCGCTCCTCTTCCTCCAATTTTCAGTGGTTGCTTAATAATGAGTACCGGTGGAAGAACGAGAAAGTCATCTTCCTTACCTGGCTTCCACATTTTCTCCCGAGTATAACATTTTTTTATATTCAATCCGATTTTATTTAAAAGGACCTGACCCCCTCGTCTCGTCTCCAACTTCAGCTCCACTTCCAGAAGAAAAAAAAATCTCTTCCCGTCTCTCCTCTTCCGTCGTCGTCGTCATCTTCACTGTAAGATTTCCTTTTTTTTTCCCTTTTCATGAGCTCACTCCACATCCACACACTCGTCTAGGGAAAGTGCACTTTTTTCTACACTCTGGGAGAGCAAGGAAAGGGAAGAGATTTCCCAATTCCAACTTTTTTTATGGAGAAAAAAAGGGTGCAGGGATGTCTTATGAAATAAAATGTGATGTCATCTTCCTTACCTGGCTTCCACATTTTCTCCCGAGTATAACATTTTTTTATATTCAATCCGATTTTATTTAAAAGGACCTGACCCCCTCGCCTCGTCTCCAACTTCAGTTCCACTTCCAGAAGAAAAAAAAATCTCTTCCCTTCTCTCCTCTTCCGTCGTCGTCGTCATCATCTTCACTGTAAGATTTCCTTTTTTTCCCTTTTCATGAGCTCACTCCACATCCACACACTCGTCTAGGGAAAGTGCACTTTTTTGTACACTCTGGAAGAGTAAGAAAAGGGAAGAGATTTCCCAATTCCAACTTTTTTTATGGAGAAAAAAAGGGTGCAGGGATGTCTTATGAAATAAAATGTGAAACTTGAATGCGGGGCAGGTGTGCGTGAAAGATATATCGCAGATTGCTTGCGGAAAAGTGGAATTGTGAAGTAACTGAAAAAAAACTTTTTTTTATGCACACACACAAATAATACAGCGAAAGAGGAGACTGTGAAGAAGAAAATTAGGATCCAGTTGGGAGGAAAAAAAAATCTCTTTTTTTGTGAAGAGTGAGTGAAAGTTTTTTTTTCTCGGGAACTTGCTCAAACACTATTATTACCCGTTTTGCCACAATAATAAAAGTATAAGGTGAGTATAACA
>JAHZND010004117.1:0-22442 GCA_027744115.1 Acrocyrtus sp. NNG-2020 | reverse complement strand
AAAAAAAGAACCCAGGCGAGGACGAGACCAATAATAACTAAAAAGAGAAAGAGCCAGCGACCTACGACTACGATACGCAATTACAATTACTCCACCACACACTCACACACTTACGGACTTGTTGGTAAAAAAAGTAGTTACGTATATATGTAAAGTACATGTATTTATTATGATTTTTCTACTACTTTACTGTTACTCCATCAAGATAAAATAGAAGCGATGTGCGAGAGTATGAATGAGAAGTCGTAGGAGTTCAGCTCACCGGACAAAAGTCCTTTAATACTTTTACTATGAACGGAAAGTAGACTGTTAAGACAAACATCCGCATCCGTTCAACGATCCCTTCGTGGATACTATATGATATTTCGCAGCTGAATGTATATTCTTCTTCTTTTTTTTCTTTTCTATTTTTCTCCTAATATTTGTTAACAGTATTTACACACATGGGCAGGGATTAGTTAAGAAAGAAGGAACCTATAATAATGACAAAACAGGAGAGTGACGGGATCGAATGAGTTGGTCGGCAGAAATAGGAAGTGAGGAGTCAGTAAACCAAAATCCTCATTTTAACTTGATTGCTACATGACATGAACAGCTATAGCTAGGCATCCACACTGCCACGTCCAAACAAAGGGAATATGAGCGAACCCTTTCAGCTCTCCTTTTTCCTGTAATATGTACCAACAGTCAAATTGGTGGATGTACTAAATGTCTTATGAGCTGAATGAACAGTGACGTGAACATATTTTCCAGTTTACAGTAATTCCTTCCTCGTATTCTTTTCTTAGATACTAAAGTCTGAAGCATTTAACAACTTGTCATCAAGTTGGTAATATTATCTTAATTGAATTATGACCCTTTTTGCTTGACAAAGGAAAACTCATTCATTATTTCATCGTCGCCACCTCCACAAGCAGATACTGAAGTGAAGACAGGAAAAGGGTCACTCACACGTTTATTTGAGAAAGATTATTATTTTATCTTTAAAAGAACGTAGTAATAGTAGGTAGGTACCAAATTAAATGAAGTACCTATTACGTAAAGAAAACAAGTATGGTGACATACTTGAGATAGTTGATTTATTACACGTTATAAAAGTGAACTGGAGCAACAGTAAGCCATGCATTCATCTTCCCTCCATTTCCAGTCAATGTCAATGGAGAGCTATTGCAGGTCACAACAAATTCAGTGATACTTTTGGAGGTTTTTATGTTAGAGAGAAACATGCCTACTCAAGGCATGAATTCCTTGAATACGGGCAACCTGTTGTAAGAAGGCCTAATCGCATGGCAATAGCACAAAAAAATATCCCAAGTCCCCCATCTAGATCTTGTATACCTATACGCATACCTATACCTACTTTACTAACAATTGCAAGTTCCTAGAAATTTTGCTTTTGTTAGGAAAACACAATGTTCTAATCTCTCAAGTTCAAGTAAGTACCCTCACTTCCTTATATTGGTTGTACTTGAACTTTATTGGGCAGTCCGTTTCTCATGAAAATATTCCACTTCCTACACAAAGAGGATCTTTTTCCTAAGCGACCTTTTCCTATTTTTCACAGTAATCGAGATGATTGAGCAATGCCACAGAATACCAAGAAAAATAAAAGAATACGACCCAAATCAAACTACTTTGCACCTTTTTCGTTTTTCCCCAAAAAAAATTCAGCCTTGTCCTCTTCTGTCTACCACCATCCTTCATTCCAGAAAAAAGTGGAAGTTGAAGGAACCAGACTTCAAACAAGGCTAAGGACACCAGCTAAAATGTTTAGGTATGGAGGCATGTTTTGCGCGAAATTAGCAAATGAATAGCTAAATTTTTCTCTAATACGGTATTGGTTACATGCTACAATTCCTACATGACATTTTATTAGCCATTATACCTTGTGGCATGTGTATACAATGGAACGGGAAAGACGTAGTATTTTTTAAACATCTTGCACCTTTTTCTCTTTGTCCGCTACTTCTCGTGTTTTACACTCTCATCTCATAAACAGAGAGAACGAGAGAAGTGACATGAACAAAAAACATGAGATCAGACAAGGTCATAAAAACAAGCGATTGTTATAGATTGTGAAGTTCTTTCACTTTTTTAAAACCATATTTGTCATCATTATAAGTTTTCAATACGCTCAACTTTTCTCTCCTATTATGGATATCGAATTACAGGTTTTTGACTCCTAATTCTGGATCTCTAAATTGCCCGCCTTCCACTTTAATAGTTCTCCACTTTTAAGCTAATAATATTGCATAACCATAATGTGATCACGATCAGACTCAGCAGCTCCTCGTGAATACCGTTTTCCCATACAAAAGTTCAGAAGAAGCTGAGCAACTTCCATAAAAATAGGATTACCTACCTCTACCTGCATAAGCTACGAAAAAAATTGCTAATAGTCCGTCCATACCGAACATCCTCCGTCTTCACGCTTGTGTAAAAAAAAGATGGAAAAAGTGGAGTAGGAGAGATGAGGAGGCAAACGGACGATAATAATGCTAATGCTAACTTTGATCCATTATCCATAAAACACCCAAGTTATTCTAATTCTGAAGTGCTGCTATCCTACCGAACCAACATTATATGGAGACAGAAACAGAAATATTTTTTCCCAAAAATCCCTCTCAGTTCTCGCTGGAATGGAAAACCGATAAAAATGACAGATAAGAATGTGCACGATACCATAAACAAAGCAAATACAGAGCTGTAGAGGAACAAAAACAATCAAACGACACAGACTCATGTTATCTCTGCATATTTACTAATTTGTCATATCAAAGCTTCACGTATCAGTATAGCTCAAAGCTCATCCGGTATTACTAATATTACTTTTTACCATGAGCTCATTTGCTTACCCAGAAAACGTTCATTTAAAGTGATTTCATTCATTCAAAAATATTTCTCTAATTAACTGCATTCCAGTACTAATTATCTTTTCTAGTAAATGTGCGTTGTACAAACGTGTAGCTGTCAAGCGCTAGAGAACATCACATCAAACCACATGCAGGAAGTAACTTTTTCGGTTTCCTTTTTCTTTATACTTTTCCACTCACAGAAATCCGTTATACCGTCCACATCCACATTCACCGCCAACCACTCGCTTTTACAATTGCTCAGGTCAGGTAGATATACATAAAAGTACAGGTACCGATAAAGCTATACTCACAAAGGGAGTTACAGCAAGTGCATGGTTATTACAGGATACATGTATTATTCCCCTAAGAACATATCCATGAGATAAAACCGTTTACTACATCCTGGCTCACTCCGAGTATTTTGTTTTGGGAAAAGGGCATAAGGCATAATAAAGTGCCCTGATGTATCTCTCGAATCTCTCTAGAGTATATTATGCACTTGTTCTGGCATATTTTTTGAGAGGGAGAAATAGACATTTTCATAGAGGGAAAATGTTCAGAGAAGTAGTAACGACTGAAATTTCACTTTTCCATCTCCTCCATCCGCAAAAAGATTAAAAGGAAGGAAGCAGCAGGTGTGCTCCGAATCTAGGATCCAATCTCTCATAGAATTTAAGAACCTTGAGTGTTGCCCAACCAATGAACCAAATGACGTTGTTTCATGCATTTCTAGTTAGATGACTTTGTATTGAACAAATGGTCTTTGTACTGGTTCTCGGTGTTTGTGGTTTGTGTTGCTCTGTTGCGGGCTACGCAGTGTAGTACTTTTTTTCTTTGCTTTCACAACACAAACATGCTCATTTCTACACATGCCGGTAAAGTAGTAAGAAAAAAAATTGGGTTTTACGCAACCTGCCTATGAA
The DNA here is from genome assembly GCA_027744115.1 of Acrocyrtus sp. NNG-2020. Classification (NCBI taxonomy): domain Eukaryota; kingdom Metazoa; phylum Arthropoda; class Collembola; order Entomobryomorpha; family Entomobryidae; genus Acrocyrtus; species Acrocyrtus sp. NNG-2020. The sequence continues at coordinate 18,664 of JAHZND010004117.1, read as the reverse complement.
AAACCACTTTTTGGGATTTAAAGGAAAAAAGAGTGAACAAATTTTAATGACATTTTACTCTATAATGGCAATGGCTAATGACTTTTGAGAGGAGAAAGCAAAGCAGAAGCAGTTATAAGAAAGCGCCGAATAATGATTTTGACATGACATGTCATCCTTACCATAACTCCCCCGTAGGACTCATCAAAACTAATCGTCTTCGGCATGCTCTCAGCTGCTGTCAGTATCCTCACATACTGCATGGTGGAAGGTGAGTTTTGATGTGTGGGGGTAATGTTGCGAGTAGAAGTTCCAAATCGGTGGACATTTGGTCTTCCCAGTCCATTCTTATTAGTGGTAACTGCTGGAGAACCGTTTTTCGTGACGAGGGTTGAGTTGGCAGCCGATAACGACAGTGCCGAACTTGATGACTGGATAGTATTGCTTCCTTTGATTATTGTGACAGTTGTAGCACCATTAGTTCCAGTGCGACTACTGCTGCTGACTTGACTTTTCAATGGGACGTTAACTACAGCCCCCAGCGCCTTCTTATTCACTCCTCCAAATCCTCCATCGAAAAGATCTGCACCTTTGGTTGAACTCGGATCCGCGGATGACGTTGACTCAAAGCACAGGTCAAACTCATCGAAGCCCTCCGACAAACCCTGGAACAGTGGACTGGTATCCCCCATGAGATCATCTATCCCCAGGTCTGCACTCATCATCCTGTTAATTTCGTTCTGCATGTCATGCTCAAACAGCTCCTCAATCGACAAGTCCATGTCGGTCCCGCAGCCGTACATCAAATCCATCTTCAGACCGTTCTTTTTTTATATTTATTTTTGGGGGAAACAGAGAGAAGAAAAAAGAGAGGAAAAACAGTCGGCCGCGTTCAAATTAAAACTCCAGCTAAATAACCCACTCACTATTTCACATTTACTACTTTTTTTTTCAAAAAATATTATTCCACTAGTTACAATACTTTAACTACCGTAGATGTCTCAGCAGATCTGCTCAGCTTAGTTAATGTATGTAAACAAGAGCACTGTCACTGTCAAAAAATCCTATTTTTGCGTATATTTTCAACTTGTCCTCCACTTCCACTTCATAAGCATGAGCACTGCTCTGACTCTGCCGGATTAATAGGTTTCACGACAGCATCGAGTATCTCCACTTCCAAAGCCCGCACGTACGTAAGTTGAAAAATCATGGTTTGGTTTGGACGACAGCAGAGAAGAGAAGAATTGAAGTGAGATGGGCAAGTTGCAAGTGGAGAAACTTTACTCGTCGGCTTAGAAGAACAGAAAATAGGAGAAGAGCGAAACATCACTTTTTTTTCAACCTATTCCATATTACGAACATACATTCATACTCCATCCAATATACATAGCATAGATTTCATAACACAGAGCAAGTTAGTAAGAATAGGCAGCGGTTTTAATGGTTTTTTTGGGCTCCGCTGCTGCTGGCACACAGGCTCTAGCTCTTTTAGCTGCTGGCTCTGCCTGTACTTTTGTATACAGGAAAAAAGTATACAGGGGGGAATATAAGAAATCGTGTCTGTATTTTTCGGCTATACTCGGCTTCCAAAAAGCGAGAGATTTTCAGAGTTGAGAAGAGGGCATACAAAACGAGACGAGAGGGACCAAATAAAAAATCCTAAAGAAATTGTACTCTGGCTCTGGCTGGATCATGGGGAAATAAATGGGGAACGACGAGACAAGATAAAAAAAATAGTTTGTGCCTGGTGGCGGTATACATAGCAGGATAAGATAGCAAATAGCCAGAGCGAAATAGTAGCGTAAGCGTAATAATAGCTAGCCCCTCGTATTTTCTGCTGGATAACATATCACCTTTTTCAAGCGCAGTTTGAAGAGGAGAGATTTTGACTGCCTAAAGTGTAAAGAGCCGGAGTAAAAAAACCCTTTTTGGTTAGCAACAGCATAAAAAAACAGCGAGCAGGAGAGCAAGAGCAGCCGAGCGATGTGAGCAAACACAACGCACCCAGCACGCCCAATTATCACTAGCCCTAACATTATAGCAAAAGAGGGGAATGGTTTGTAGCCGAGTGGGACGCCCCCCTGAAAAAATATATTTTTTAGAGACCCCCGAGTATCTCCCCTGAATAAACTCACTTTTTTCAGGCTTTATGTATGTACAGACAGAGCTCCGTCTCTCGTCTATGAAAACACTGAACTGGATAAAATTGTATTTGCTTCGTAGTAGTTTGGTAGATGAATGCATCTTTCTTTGGGTAATATAATAAAGTTGCTGTTGTTGGTGTAGTAAATGCAGCTTTACAAATATTCTTTGTCACTTAATATGAATTTCGGCTTAGAATTTTTTTTAAATATTAATAATATGCGCTCGAGAATAAAAAAAGTTATGCATAGGTTCCGGTTTACCATCGACAGTTTGGCACACATGCATAAATGAGCACGTGTGACATGGAGTATGTCACTTTTCATGCGATGCGGGAAAGGAAGTTGAGTGGAACTTTTTGTTGGAATAAGGACTTGCATAAGAGAAGAGGGGAAAAGTGTGGGAAACGGGAGCCGTAAATGTTTAATGGGCTCAATTGAATTTACACAGGGAAAGACCGGTGAGGGGGAGAAGTGCGACAAGTCTACTATTTAGTGTATTGGGGAAAGAAATAGAAAACACAAGTGTACTACTTCCTCCTCCTCTTCCTCTCCACTCACAAACTTTTACTACAAAAACTAGTTCATGTCATTCATTTTACTACGATGTGGAAAGCTGATTATTATTATGAGAAAATATGAGAGTTTTTGGATGCAGCAGGGAAAAATGTGTGTTCAATTTAGCGCTCATTTGAGTGTATCGCACAAAAAAAGGTTGATGTTGATTGGGAATTTCTCTGCAGAGGAAAGTACAGAGACCTCTTGGAATTGAATTAAAATGTGCAAAGGGAGGGAAATAAAAAATTATGGAATGGAGCAGGACTATATATATCCACTATTTACATTATGATTCCAATTTGTATGGATGAAAAAAGAGGCCAAAATAATATATTCTCCTGTGCTTGTGGAGAACACTGGCGGTGTGCTATTTAATTTGAGTGGAGAAGAAACAAAAATTTTCGTCTGTATAAAACACACAAAATGCCAGTGGCACTGGTGTACTATAATAAAATAGAGCTGGGCTGTGTTTGCTGCGCTGCTGCGATATCGCTTCTTCATGTTTACAGTAGAAAGGAGGGAATTAACAGAGGATGTCTGACTAAAATGCACGAAAAATAGTGCTTGAAGTTGAAGGAAAGAAGTGTAAGAAGAGAAATTGTGTGTATTGTATTTCCATCTCCCCATGCATTTGCCTGCTAAACATGTTCTTCAAGCTTAAATGCGCTGACATTTCACTCGCACCGTTCCTTTTACTCACCAATTTCTGTTAGTTTTACCATCTGTCATTTTGCAATTTGAGCGCAATCCGATAGAGCGAAACGCGCTGAATCCGGTGCGCTAAATTTGAACATTTAAAACCCCAAATTTAATCCAGATTTTTAACAATTTGTGAGCACACTAATACCGACTCTTTTCTACAAAAACTTCCTGTCATCATCATCGCCAACTCTCCCGGGATGGTAGTCCGCCAAAACATGGCGCCTTTCCTCTTTTCTCACTTTCGACTTGAAAAGCTAAAGAAATTCATGAAAAATAGTTCCACTCCTCCCACAGCCATAAAATTTCGCTCATGGATAGAGTAAAATTTGCAGATTTCATTAGTACAAATAAATCCCCAAAATCTTACCTAGAAGTTGGATTATCATCGGGGGAAAAGGATAAAACGGGGGAAAAAAATTTTCTCCATATGAAAAACAAACGAGCGTTTTTTTTCATAGAAGGAGAGAAGGAGGATAGAAAAAAGGGGGCTCATGTTATCTACGGAAATAAGCATAGTTGGTATTACGTTATATCAGTCCTATTCTCAATTTCTTTCCTTTCTTCTCGTCTGGATTTAAGGGGAGAACATGTTAAAGGACGAGTTCAAAATTCCTTTCCGGGAAGGGATGGTAGGTGAGTCTTTATGTTTCATCGCTTTTCTCTTTTTCTTCACTCACCACAAAAATCGAGTAACATCAACATCATCCTTCTCGTATAACGTACAAGGGAAGAGGAGAGAAGTCCTTATTATTTCGCTCGTTCCGTTTTAGCTCTTCTGTCATGTTTTATTCCCATCTCATTCCCTTTTTCGTAAAATTTCGTGTACTCTGTGAAGCAACGAGATATACAAAACTGCTCGGCGGATGCTTTACAGAGTACACATTGCATTTTTGGGATAGGAGAAGTTGTGGGATAAAAAAAAGTGGAGGGAGAAGAGACTGAGTGCATGGAGGAATGAAAATGTGTTTGTAAAAAGAAACTTTATGGGCATCCCATTTACTAGTACGTATAAAAAAGAAGCTTCAAAAAAAATAATATGTAGGTACTCGAGAGCTACACATATGGATATAATAAAAAAAGCTTCTTTTCTATGTGTATAGGTATATGTGTGTAAGAGGAGCGAATGTAATGTTTTTTATGGAAACTCTCAAAGAGCTCGTAGAGGAGTTGTCGACTTCTTCGTCAAGGACAAAAGAACAGAGGAGCAGAGCACTGTGTGGAGTCTGACAAGAGAGGATGGGGGAAAATGAGCGAACAGATACATTTATTTTAATGGGGGTTGCTAGTTTAGCTGGTGCTGCTTTCCAGTCGGAGAGGCTATGCGGTATGCAGCAAGCACCTTCACAAACCTAGCTTTTTATGGGTACTCTGTGAGTGTGACTTAGATTGTGTGAGATTTTCGTGGGGGAGAGAAAAAACTAGAGAAAAATATTTCTCGTTCACGTAAAATGAATGCGCATGCTTTTTATTTAATGTTGTGGGGCTTAAAGGTTGTGTGATTTGGGATTTGGGATAAAATATTTCATGAGGCTTTTTTGGGTACTATTACACTTATTCCTGTAGAAAATGTAAGGGTGAGATGTGAGCTGCTTCGGGAGACAAAGGTAGACTAAAATGTATGAGAGGATGGGCATCAGATAAAAGTTCAGAGTTTGTGTAGGGTTTGCTACGCGATCCAGTGGAAACTTCTGAAATTTCGTTGTCAGGAAAGTTACCTTTATCAATGCGCTATGGACGGAATTATTATTGTAGTGGTGCTCTTTTCCGGCTAAAAACCACAAATTGTATTGGATTTGCTTGCCAATTTGTTGTCTAATCATTCATCGACAGAATGTTGCATAAACTATTCTTACGAGATGCATACCAGGCATATTTCAGAATGACGTTTATAAATAGATAAAACGAAAATAATATTAAACTTATTTCAATACATTCTAATCCGGTTACAGACGCAAAATATAGGATTGGCCGAGCTCCAAAGTAAACTAAAACTGCCCCCAAACTCCAACATGTTTACATAGGCACCTCTTCTTGAGTAGGAGAAATGAAACGATTCTATCTTTTTTCCTCTTGATTAATGCCCTAGCTAATCTAATCACTTGACATTCCTTGGTCGAATGACGACAACAGAAACCCTACAAAATCTCGTAAGTTCATCGAATTTTCGCCCTGTGATTTTCTATTCTCGTCATATAATCCTTCTTGTCATGTAACTCATCGCAATTAGAATAGGATAACTCTATTTGGAAAACTTTCGCGTTCAGCATAACTGTCAATTGGGTGTAAGAGTGGTTTCCCACCTTCTAGATCGAATAGGTTTAGGAGCTGCACTAACAGCAGAGAAATTAGCCAACAAACAATTAAAATAATTTTAGCCTTCTCACAGAGAGCTCAAGCGCTTTACTATGGGGCAATGCGAAAAAAAATTCCATTTAAAAGGATGACTACATTCATTCTGTTATTTTTTATATGCAAAAGTAAAGTATGCACTCATTCACACGTAAACGTACCTTTGACATTGAAGCCTGTCTTTCACTTACTAGGTTATTAGCCTTTCCTTCAAAAAGCATTTTGAGAATTGCGAAGAAGTGAAAAACATCCTTTTTTATATTTTTATTATTGCACCACACCACACACACAGCAAAATCTTCTCGCTTGTAACCCAAGTCCATTCAATTCAACATTCAACTCGCTTATTTTTGTGTTTAAAGGATGTTTCTCTGCCTGTACAATATCCTGATGATTGCAATACTTCACATAGCTACATTTACATTTTAAATGGTTGATGATGGGAATTGCATGTGAATGTTGTGCACAGTATTGGGTATAGATATGCGAAATAAGCGCTGCTTTATAAGAGCTTATTGCGACTTGTCACTATCGCTAACACGGCTATAACCATATACATGCGGTCAGAAGTAATGATGTTGTTCGCTTACAAGACAGGCGCATTCTTGTGGCTGCGTTTACTTTAACAACAGAGTCTGACTTTTTATTTTGTTGAGTCTGCTCTCGCTTTTTTTGTTGAAGTTGTCAGTCAGATATGCATATGAAAACGAGAAATGGGATTAAATTAATTTAATCCTATAAAAAGAACTGGAAGACTGGAAATTGAATTAACGACTATCATCATTTATCATCACACTCTGTGGTTCGCTTTGTTCCCATGATTGTCAGTCACAAACTTACATTTTTTGCAAGATAAGGAAACTATATCTTTAGGAATTTAGTCTTTTGGCTGAGTGGTAATCTTCTCCAAAAGTGACACATAAATGTCCACTCCGCGAAGAAAAACGCCTTCGTTGAGGAACTCATCGTGGTCGTGGAGAAGAACTGGAGTGTTGTTCATCGGTGAAAACCCAAAAGCAGGGATGCCCAGCTGTCGAACATAACGAATGTCGGTTGCAGCCGGAAAAATTTTCGTATTAATTTTCAGCTTCCTGAAAAATATTATTTCAGCAAAATGCTAATTTAGTCTTTCTCTTGAGAAAGGAGTTTACTAACCTCTCGAATAAATATCATATCTGTGCCAGCTGGGAATATTTTGTAGTTAATTTTCAATCCTCTGCCGTACAGTGAATAAATAAGGCATGCTGAAAGCTTTCACAATGAGAAATATGAATTTCGATGTATTTTTAAACTCACAGATTGTCGGTAACTTCATTGAACACAGTCCACCAAATGTTACTGGAGTCAACGGGTGTTTGAGCTGTAATTTGGCTGGACTGAATCCACTCAAAGGTGACCTCTGGTCCAGCTTCGGCTATAGTGTCGTCAATGAACTTTTTCAAGTAATCAAGACTCCAGTGAGGCGTAATGCGGATGTCAAACACGGCAGATAGCTCAGGTGGAACAACGTTTGGCTGAAGTCCTCCCTGAATTTAAAGTTTAAAGTAGGTACTATAAATAAGTTGCATAAGATCGCAATATGGGACATACTACAAAGATACTTTTTGGATAGGAAATTAAGAGATTAAAACGTACAGCAAGCATAGTCATGTTTACGGATGTTACATCCCCAAGATCCGGATTGCGAAGAGCCTTCAGTCTTGCTTTCTCCGATTCCCTCAAACCAAGAATTTTGTTGATAACTTTGTGCAGTTTTTCAGCTGCAGTATTCTCATGAAGGATTGAAGCGTGACCGGTTTGGCCCTTGGCAGTTATTCTGAATTCTGCAAACCAAAGTTTCACGTAATGATTTCAGAAGTCTGATAAAAGTAAAGCCAGGAGACAAAGTGCTCATGCTCATGTGCTCTATGATGATTGCATCCAAAAAGGAAGTTTACTTACGCCAAATTGCTCGTTCGCCGTAAAATACGTGAAAGCTATCTTCAGGGTTAGCAATACCCTCATCTAAAGCAAATCCCACTCGTAAGGCAGCAAACTCTGGTGTTTTGACAAATAGATTCATGCCCTTGTAGCCACCAACTTCTTCATCTGCCAATTTAAACAATTTCAAATTAGTCAGAATCAGAAATAGAGATGCAATTTTTAGAGCCAGCGGAAAAGGTGTAGAATTTTGCAAATACCCGGTACGAACGAAACATGAACATCTCGCAATGGCACGAATCCTTTTGCCTTCAGCTTCCTGATGGCCTCCAAGTATTGAATGCCAACACATTTCATATCCTAAATTAAAATGTTCTTTAGTAAATAATGAACACATCCCTTTTGTACAGAAAGTATAAACATTTTGATTTAAACTTTAAGATTGTTTAAAAAAATACTTTCAGTACCTGAGCACCGCGAGCATAAATATTTCCGTTTGCCGTTTTCTCTGCTCCGAAGGGGTCATAATTCCATTTACTCTATATTTTTAAATTCTTAATTAAGACAGTTTATTTCAACTTCAAAGCAAGTGCACATGAGTATGAAGAGTACCAGCTCGACAGGAACCACATCAATATGAGAATTGAGAAGAATGGACTTCAACGTTTTTCCTTGGGATCCTCTCCATGTCAAGTAAACAGCAAATTCACCGGGTGGTTCGAACCGGACAACTTTGAATTCTAGTCCGAGGTCGTTAGCTTGCTTACGAAGCCACTCAATTGCAGTTTCTTTAAATAATTTCAAGATAGTTTTTATTAGTAAAGTTGCAGTAGACCTTTTCAAGGTTGCAAATATCTTAATTAAATTTACCATAGTCGGGATCCGGTTGCACCGTCTTTATTCTGAGGTACTCCCTGAAGTTAGTCACTGCAATGTCTTCCTTGCTCATTTTTATAGGAATTCAATTGGCAAAATTGATCGAACAATTACCACAATTTTTTCGGTTAGTATGCGGCAAACCTTAAAGTTACGTGAAGACTGAGTTGTGGAACTAAATTTTTGGAATGTCACCTTCACCTTTATGTCAAATCTGCTGGCATGCCCATCTACATACATATACTTGTTACGTATCACACATATGCACTTTTCATCTAACACATCGGCAGTCTGCTTGGATATATGCTCCTTTCCCCTTCCACTTCAAGTTTCTTGCTTATATCAATTTACAATTATATATGCTTTTGAACAACTTTTCCCTCTCCATAGGACTTGTCTAGATTATATGTAAGGATCTATTCCACGCTGGATTCAGTGTCTAGTCACAGATACATAAAAAACAAACCGATGGGACTCGGGTGATGATAAATTCCATGAGTTTCATACAATAATGAGTTCTCAATATGCTTTATGTCATACATGTTCATTAGTTCGTGATCTCTACGTGCGAAAGTTGAATGTCAAGTGGCACATGGAATGGAACAAACAACCGATATGCGATATGAGTGTTATGTTATATGCATTTACCTACCTGTTAGTCTTCCTGATAAGAATCGGCTAATAAACTCCACTTAAACGATAAACCTGGTTTAATTCCATTTATGGCATCTCGTGTGACTTTGTGGTAATCCTGACTGTGAAGGGTTAGGTGAAGTTAATATAAACCATTTTTACTACTCCAGCCACAGCCACAAACGATTAGCAGTACTAGCACGATATTTTTTCTGCTTGCATTAAATTGCAAAATAACTTTTTCTGAAAACGACATGTTTATGCTCCCCTTCTGAAAAGTGTAATGTGAAAATCTACAGCGAATTACATAGCTTAAATACATGGTCTCAACAATTTATCCACTTACTTTTCAGTAAGGTAAATTTTATAATCGAAAGTATGTATTTTTGTCCCATAATTTCTACGACTAAAATGTTTTACAGACTTTAAAAGAACTTTGGAATTTGAAATAGATTATATCCTGGAAGGTTTGACAAATTCCAAATTAGCATTTCGTAAATTTCTATTCCACGAAGGAAAACTGCCTCATTTAGAAACTCGTCGTTTGCATGAAGTAAAACTGGAGTGTTGTTTATTGGAGAAAACCCAAACGCTGGTATCCCTTTTTGTCTTAAATACCGGACGTCTGTAGCACCGGGCATAATCATTGGCTTTAGCTTCAAGCCCCTTTAGGAAACAAAACATGACAAATTAATTAGCTGTTCGTGATTTTTTTAATTTAAAAACGAGAACTCTTACAAATCTTCACATGTTGTTTTAAACGTTGACCACCACTTGTTGTTGTCATCCAATGGAGTAGATGCTGTGTAGTCCAATGACTGAAAGACATATTCGTAGCTAACATCGGCTCCAGCGTCTACACAAATCTCGTCCAGAAGTTTCAGTAATTCATCCTTGTTCGATTTGGGAGTAAGTCGAATGTCGAAAGAAGCAGTAAACTCATTTGGGACAATATTAATTTGCATTCCACCCTAGAAAAGCGGAGCACAAAATAGTCAAAATACATCAGCCTTTCTTTTAACCACCCCATCCCCACAATTCATTATAAATTCGTAGTATCCATTTACCCCAAGCATAGTTAAGTTCACAGAGGTAACATCTCCAAGTAAAATTTCCGAACTGCTCTCTAGAAGAGCTTTCTCCTGTGCCCTAAATTCTAGCATGCGATTTATAACCTTTTGAATCTTTTCCCCTGGGGTATTTTCATGCAGGATGAGACTATGTCCAGTGGTGCCTTTTGCCGTAAATTTCACTTCTGTAATGAAATGTTATGCATATTTGATCTTGGTACTTTTACTTACATGATCAATTTAATAGCACTGTCTGAAAGTCAATTTTTTTGTTGAAATAACTTACGACAAATAGCTCGTTCCGCATACATCAGGTAGATTTCTTCTTCAGAGCTTGTTATACCTTCATCAAGGGCAAAGCCAATATTTAGCTTTTCAAACTGTGGTGATTTTACGAAAGGTGCCATCCCTTTTGTCCCACCTAGCTCTTCATCTTCATTTTTGGTGCAAAATTTGTTTGTTTAATTAATACTTTTAGTTTTACCTCTCGACTGGGAATAGTGGGAATAACTACTATAATGCAACTTTAATGCAGGAAAACTTCTACGGATCATAATAATTATTACCTGGAACAAATAAGACATGTATAGTCCTTAATGGGGTGTATTACATACAAAACGGTGTTTTAGTAAATTTATTCTTGTACAAACTTAGGAGTTCTAAGTTAGGACATTATTGATTGTTCTCTTGCAATGTATGTCTTACCTCATCCACTGGGACCACGTCCATATGAGAATTCAGTAAGATGGAGGTTAACGCTGGTGTTTTACCAGTCCATGTTAACCATACTACAGTTTCATACGGTTTTGGAAATTCTACAGTATTAAACTCCAGTCCAATTTCGTCCGCTTGTCTCTTAATCCATTGAATGCACTCCTCTAAATTGCAACGAGGACGTGTTCATCGTTAGCGTTAACTAACGCATAGGCAAAATATTAAGCAAATCTCTTTATTTGATAGACTTTAGCGACATTATACTTACGGTAATTAGGATTGGGGTGAACTGACTTAATTCTCAGGTACTCACGAAATCGTGTCACCGCAGCGTGCTCCTCTACTTCCATTTTCAGATTATGGTTATTTCTCTATTTCCTTAATTTTTACTAGTTACAAAAGAATACTTTTAATGAAAATTTCCGTCGTCAGTTTTCCTCCACCCACATACCTTTTAATATAGCTTTTTATAAATAAGATCATAGTTATACCTTATCATGTCAAATGATATGTGCTTTAAATTGTTTGCCGGACCCGAAACTGAAATTCCGATAGCTACTGGACTAGTAACATGCAAACTCTCACAACAAGTGCAGCTGCGTAAACACAGTCAAGGAGTTGGAGTAGGACTAGGAGTCAAGTCAAAAACGTAATCATGCTATAGTACACGTATTCTTACAGAAACACCCACACACATGCTGAAATATTCTGCTCCTTCAGATTCACATAAAAAGTGTTGAAAATCAAAAATCAACAAGCTAGACATTTTGCAGAGAAAGAGAACTAGTATAGCGTTGTGAGAGGGCCAGGTGAACTATGCAACGCAAGGGTGATAATTATTTCTCCAGGCTAAATAGATGATAAATATTCATCAGAAAATAAGCTTGAGTCAGGCAGTACAGCACAAAATTTGTAATTTTCATTTCACAACCATTTAGTTGTCCAAGACTTTCCCTTTTCTAATTTCATACTTTGGTTTCATAAATATAAGATGCATCCCGGTTATATCATAAAAAGTAAAGACTCCTACTGATTCATCCGTGCTTACCTTTCAATTGGGGATATTTGGACTGCAGGACTGGACTGATGATAAATGATTACAGTTAGTCAATTTTTCAGGATCGATAATCGGGACCTTTTTTCGGACACTTCCAAAATGAAAAAAACCTACTTGCGTTTACAAGAAAGAAAAGTTCTCAAAAAGGGGAAAGTTGAGCTCCTCTCTACAATGCAATGACTGCATGTCTATTGCTGGATTGCTTTGCTGTTCTACAATCTCGGTTTCTTCGCATACAATTTTAATACATTTTTATCACATCATCACAGTCATAGCCATAGTGCAGTGCAGTGCATTGCATGCTGATGCTGTTTGTGAGTTTGTGTGTTTGTTCTGTTTACATTTTTACTAACAAAACAAACGCACTGTGTCGTGTGCTGGTAGTGGCTGTCCTTATCGTACACAATGTGTAATAGTGTAAATCACATCACAATTACAAAATCATATGGTGCTGTACCGTGATAGGTTTAAAAATCCTGCTTATCTTTCTTGGATCTTGATATAATAACTGACTAAAAAATTTAAAAAAGTAGAATAAAGTCCAGCTATTCAGTTACCAATATCGCATTTGTTTGACATAAATATCAGATTCAATTGAATTGAAGATAACAAAAAGTGGAGCTGTGAATGGTTGATGTGATGCGGTACAAACAGTTTTAACTTGTGGTTTTCTTTTCGTTAAATAAACCTAATGAAAAGTACTCTGAATTGAATGTAAAAAATATAGTGAATCGACAATTGCTCATCAATTGCGTGAAATGTCACATGTGGGTGGATGAGGTTATTGCATATTTCTGGTGAAGAATTTAATTCTCAGTGGTCAGTGCAGTGCAGTGACAATCATCACCAAGTAGACTTTGAGCTCAATATCATCAGTAAGTTTAAAGTTTAATTTAGTGATTTAATTCTAAATTGAAGTAATCCACGTATCCACATATTTGATGGTGAGACGCAAGTTCACTCTCGATAATAAAATCTTTGATATAATAACCTCAGATTCATCAAGCTTTTCACTTTGTAAAAGTGAAGTTAAGAAACACTGCAAGAAAAATAGATAAATGTAGTAGGTGTATGAACGTCGTGTCGTCGGAAATTTGGAACTTCCATGTCGGATAATTAAGGTAATTTTGTACTTCTTAACTCGTAATTTTTGGACTATAACTTGTGTAGAAAGAGTGAGTCACGTTCTGGCTATTTTGTATTTTGTAATTTACAATTAGGGATGTGATGTGCAATGTGATCCAGTACTTTATTTCTATTTCTAATTGTAAGTGGCATCCTCATGGTTCATTGCCTCTCCCATACTTTCTCCCGATACTTTCTCTTTAAAGCAAATAATACAGTAATGCAAAGCAAAATTAGAAAATTAGCTTTATCACTTACTTAATTCCTAAACAGTAGTTATCACTGCTGCGTTTTGCCGTTTTACTAGACTCGTTCGTAGCTAAACGAAACTCTCGATTCGAGCATAGAACATTAATTTTATCTAACCCAAGTCCGTGAGAATTTACAAATGACAAATGATGGCGCATTTATCATTTTGCATAATTTTAACGGAACGGAACTCCTTTCTTTTTGAACAGCAGTAGGCGTTTTTATAGTTATGTCTCTGTCTTTCATTTCTGCCGAGCTGACTCACTCATAGTTAAATGTGCTCATTCAGAATGCACAGATATGTGGGATTTTTTGGCGATATTATTCGCGTATACATACAGCACGTTTCCATCAACTATCTAAGCATGCAGCTGAAATATCTAGCTAAAATGTAAAATAAATCTTTCTGTTTTACAGGCAGGCATGTAGGTTGAGATATAGACTATACACAGTACTCTTATGGATCCTCTAGCAGGTGGAAAGTGGAAAGCAACAGTGGACTATAGTGAAGGATAGTGTAGCAAGACTACTAGAAAGTATGGCAAAATAGCATGTTTCTGTCAATGAAAAGCCTTTTGTGGGGCTTTACTTTTTGCAATTGTAATGTATGTATTTTTTGTATATAAACAAGGAACGGGCAGCTGAAGAAAGAAGAAACTGCGTCACAGAGGGTGAGCTGCCAAAATAACGCGGAGAAAGAAGGACAACGACGCAAAGGAAGTTGCCAAGCTGCAGCATCAATACCAGTGAAAGTCACTCAGAGCCAGGTATTCATTTTATGCAGTGCAATACCCTGCTGCTTTCCCTTTCTCACAAAATTGCGAATATAACTGTTGACTATTTTTATATTTTATGGGAAAGTACCACAAGAGAAATTAAATTAACAAATTATGTTTTGTCGTGAGTGTCACGCTGTTAAACGTGTGGTGAAAGTTGAATCGTTCCTTGTTATGATTTCACTTTTAGAAAGAAACGAACTGCTCCAAGATGATGGCATCGGATTCAGAAGAGAGTGACTATGAAGATGCTCGTCAGCATCATGATGGAAGTGAAGAAAATAATGAAACAGTGGATCAGTCTGCAGCAATTGTCAATTCAACTTCCACTGTAAACGCAAGGTCCTCTTCAAGCCAGAGCCAAGGGAGTAATGTAAATGCGGCTGAACTAGATAACAGTAGTGGTAATGAAGGCCAGTCTCAAAGTTTACCGGTGGCAAGAAACAATGACGAAGTTGGAGATGGCGATGTAGATGATTCCAGAAACAACGATCCTGTTTTAGAAGTCGAAGAGCAACAAGAGGTTGATCTGAACCAGGAGCCAGTCAATAATGAACACGAACAGGGTCTTTTGAGACGACTGCAAGGTTATCTTATCGTGGATCGGCCCAATGCCATCGTAGACAGTGATGACGATGACGTAGATACAATTTCCGATGATAGTGATTTGGATTTCCCAATGTTAGATGATAATGGTGAAAGTGAGTTCTCATTCGTTTCTACATCTACTAATTTTCTCCAACTTCTCCAAGACACTTTGCTTCTTGCATCCATCTCTGGTTTTGTGATATAATAGTTGACCCGTTAAGGTGCATTAACTCACTCCAGAAAGGAAATTTGCAATTGCAAGGCACGAGACTAATTTAAATGCTTACAAAAATTTCACTTTATCAACAGTAAAAATCATAAATCGACTATTCGTTGTGTTGTGAAAATGGAAAGGTTGCTTCGAATACGAACAGTGAGCTGGATTCGATCTGTTCTACGAAGATCACGTATAAATAAAATATGACACCATTAATTATTAATTTACTTATGAGATATGATAATACTCACATCAGCAGTATACACGTAATATTTGTCACCCGCAGACGTAGAAGTGTGAAGCAGTACTAGATATAGTAACAAGCGAAAAGCTGATTTTCTGACACACTGATACACTGCATGCAGCTTATAACTTTCCCGTTATGTTGAAAATAATTTACCTATTACATACCTGCTCTGCTACATTCTCTTCTCATTTAAATTCCATTCCACATTATATTAATTTATAACCTGTTAGATCGATACAATCGGGCGTGTAAGAATCTGGTGAAAGTGAAAGATCTGAGTGAGATACTTTAGTTTCGTATTCAAAAAATTGATTTACATATAAAAATACATATAAGATTTGACTTTTAGGAGGAGCATCAGACGACAACGATGGAGTGGCAGAAGAAATTGATGAAGAGCTTGAAGAATTTGATCAGGAACTGCCTATACGACATGCTGTATGAATCGTATAAAGTTTTATTATGTCATTAGAAAAAACATTAATGCGTACATATTTAGTTGTATTAATAATTGGTTTAATTTTCTTTAATTAGTATCTTGGGGAAGGAATGGAGGAGTTACCCGGGCGTGTTGTGCTTGCAGATGATGCAACCCCTGAAATTCCACTCATTGCAATGGGAATACATCTAATTCCTGGACAAACACTTCCTCTGACTATTTTTCATGCTGTTTTCCAAAATGCTATCAGGCGATGCGTGATGTCTGACAGATTATTTGGAATAGTTCATAATGAGTAAGCGCGCACACTTGTTTATATAAAGAAATTGCTATGATATTCTACGAAAAAATTAAAGGGCTATTGTTATCCTAACCCAATCGCCATATTTTTCTTTTAATACATTTACATTTCAGTATGGATTTACTACCTTCCGGTAATGTAGTTTATAAGGGTGCTCTTGGAACGTTGGCCGAAATTTTTGAATATCAAGAAGAGTCCGATGGGGATGGTCCTGGAGGCATGTCATCAAGTTTTGCACTTAAAGCCAAAGGACGGGAACGCTTTAACGTTATAGATGTTCGACGACAGGCCGATGGAAATCTAATGGGCACAGTTCGAATTCGACCAGAAATAAAACTGGAGCCATTTGTATTGAACATTTTGCTACCGAGTACCTCCAGGTGTTATCTTCCAAAACGGTACGAGGAATTAGATAAGAACATGCAAGACACGGAAGCTGGAGCAGTGTTGCAACCCCTGCCGTCATCGCCACTTCATGCAAGAGCGCGTACAATTGCAAATTCCCAGCTTTCTTTGTCTCGGAGAGATTCACTTGCATCCACTATATCAATTTGTCAAAAGTCTGACGGGGAGCTGCTTGCATTACAATCAAAAGCGAAGGATCAACGGAGGAGGCTGAAATATTATGCTGCACTTACTCCACATCCATACTTTGTGTATGAACACTACGACGACACTGTATTAGTGGAGAAAGTACACAGACTTTTGAAAACGGAACTGAAAGGACTGACGGAATCACGAGGAAAAATTCCTACAGAAGCTTCAGATTTAAGTTTTTGGCTTGCCCAAAATCTAACCATGGATGACAGTCATCGTACAAAAATTTTGAAAATGGATAGTCCTATACAAAGACTGAGATACGAACTGGAACTCTTAGCCAGAACGGTAAGATTAGCTTCGAGAAAAACAGCCAAAATGGAATGTTCTGAAAAAGCATAGGAAAAAACTAATATCTTTTTGTACGCAGACAAAAGTGATCAGCTGCAGGAACTGTCAAACTAACGTAGCTGACCACTCACAAATTTTCTCGATGTCAATTGAAGGTCCCCAAGGAACCTATGTCAATCCACACGGGTTTGTACATGAGACTCTAACTGTTTACAAGGCTAAAGAGCTCATTACCCGTGGAGCACCTTCCACAGAAGCGTCCTGGTTTCCTGGGTATGTATTTTTTTAAATGAATGTTTATTTGTTGAATGCATATGTATTACTTATTGAGTATGAAGCCTAAATTAGTGTTTTATGATGAAACGAATGAAATTCGCAACCCGACTCGACTGCGACTTTATACGACAAAAAAACAACAGTAAAACAAAGATGCTCAACATAATACTTAAATTCTGAAGAATTACAACTTATTTATTAGGTTATTATTAGTACGAAATTCAAAACACACACACACATTCGTTCCATGTACAGTTTTTTGAAATTACTTCAAGGATACACATACGTAAATACTAGAGTATTGAGTTTATGTAGGTAATTACATTAAATTGAGATTATAAAATGTAACATGCCTCCCGATTCCTGATGTATACATGAAGTTTAACTAGTAGTATAAATAGTACACAGTAATGGTACATACACTGGTATTTCTTGACAAACACTAATAGTTACTTTTAAGTTATTACTAAACTTACTGAGTAGTAATACTCCATTAATTCACACTGCGATATTTTCTTAAAGATTTAACTTGCTTTCATAGATATTCTTGGACTATCGTTGAATGCAAACGCTGTAAGTCTCACATTGGTTGGAAATTCCAAGCGGTTGGTAAGCTGAAGCCTTCACGGTTCTGGGGACTTGCAAGAAGATCTGTAATTTTCAAATACGACTTTGGATCAGATTCAGACATTCAGGAGTCTTTAGACACTCAAAGAACGCCACCAAACTCGGCTAACTCAGAGGCATATTCAACTGTTGCATTTGTCTGAACTACACTGTAAATTTTTCGCCTCCAAAAGGTTTCGTGCTTTTATTCATAAATTTAACCCTTTGCCATGTATGACAGGTGAACCACTATATGTATGTATATAAATTGTCATTGTCTCAAGTTGTAACATTGTACACATGTCTATATTAAGCTCGAAAGTTTTGCTTAGAATTACAAAGCATAATATATAGTTGTTCCTAACATCCTGTATGTAGAATTACTACAAAGCCACGTTTCTGATTTAATATCCTAAGTGAAGTAGATAAATTATATAAATATAAATTATAAAGAATGTATTGATAATTCGTATTACGCAACGCATGCATTACTAACAAGAGGTGAGTTAAATTTACATTACGAGAAAAATTGTAGAGGAATGAACTGATTACTGACAGGAAAACGATGGGACAATATGATATTGCTTTGTGAAACGAAATTGCTAAATCTAAATCGTAGTACGTATAAGAACTATTATTTTGCAACGAAACAAAATCGTATCGATTACTTATTGCGCACTATTTCTGCAGTTCTGAAGCAGTTCAGTATTAGTCGAAGTCAAACAATGTATTGGCAAATATCTCTATACAAGATAAACCGTTTGAACCAAAAAGCAAAACTACTTGTTATAATTACTGGCAATTGGAAAACGTGTGCGCTAAAAAACCAAAGGAATCAGTTACTTAAACAGTTTCGTATGCAAGGAAATTTACCAAATTTTTATATTGAGCGAATACGATGTCGGAACTCGGAAAGCGATGTATTTTGTATATAACCATTTTGTTACATTCTC
>JAHZND010004116.1:0-10305 GCA_027744115.1 Acrocyrtus sp. NNG-2020 | reverse complement strand
GAGAGAACCATCTTGACTTCACAAGACAACATTTTGTCTTCATTAATTAGATTAAAAGTGGGAGACTATACATCCCTTATAAACTAGTTTTTTGTAATGATGATGGCGCTCTCCACGAAAATGCATAGCTTTCGCTATCGCTCTCTCTCTCTTTCCATAAGAGCTCCTCTCTGTATATTTTCTGCTTTCCAAGACACCCAACTTTTCAGTGGAGGTATAGAAAGGCGGGCACAACGAGCAGGAAAAAAAAGTTGTTGAACAAAATAGGAAAATTGTTGGTGTGATAGTGAAGGTATGGCATGCTAGTACGTTTGTTTGGTGGTAGTTATGAATCAACTTCCCATTCATGACTGGAAAACAGCAGACTCCGCAAGTTTCTTCTATTATATGCATCTCTTCTCTTCTCCACTTTCTTCAACTTGTCTGATCTCATGGTATCCCGTGCCTCATCCGGCTATTTTTCGGGAGATATAGGGCTGTCCAAGAAGATAGATTGAGAGAGCTGGGACGAGGAAGAAGTTAGGGAAAAAAAAGTTTACACTGGCTCCTTATGAATATACAAAGTTGAGGGAAGTTTTCTTAGTTAATGAAAAAATATATAGTAGGAGGAAGAAAAATAGTACATGCAGGGACAAGAATATATTATCTTTTTATAGTCACTTGTCATAATCGCATCACCAGAGTAGAAAAAAAAAGTTGGGCGGAAAATATGGGATCATTTTCCTCATATATGGATTATGCGATGATAGCCGTATTTTCCTTAGTTTGGCCTGTGGCCCTGGAACTCCTCTGTTTTAAGTTGGGAGACTCCCGTATAAGTGCCCTCGCACTCCGAGACTCCACTCTACTTTATTTTCCCATACTGGATCTCGTGGAATTATGGGGAGAAGCTCTGTCGAGAGGAAAACACAGAAATGAAATTGTTCTCAATGAGCTATGTTCTCACAGAAGAAGAGATGTTGTTTTGAATGGGTACGAGTAATGGGAAATATATGTGGAGAAAAATCTTTGGCGTGTGTCTCCCAGTGCCCTTCTCTCTTTATTCTGATTGTGTGCATAAGAAAAGAGAAGAGAAAAAAATGGAGTTAGAAAAATAGAAAAAACTTTCTTAGGGAACCCCGTACAAAAAAGTAAGAAATGATGCTGACTCAAGAAGAAAGATTTTCCAATTTCTCCCTCAAGGATAGATGACAGATTTGTGAGCTCGTTAAAGCTCCAAGTTTTGTTTACGCTTCAGTGTTTATCCCGTATATTACATTATAACGTATTATACAAAAATAAGTTTTTTTTCCCAGAGTGGAGCATATATTTTTGCAAGCGCAACCATTACAAGATATATAGAACATAAAATAATTTTTGTTTTCTGTGGAAGTACACTCACAAAGTATTTCACTTGTGTGTTTATATTGTGCTAAAAATCATCGCAGAAGAATGAAGTGAACTGGTAGCTTAAAACTGAAGAGGAGGAGGGAAAGAAATGATGGAGGAAGAGGGAGAAAAGAAGAAAGTCGTTATGGTTGGGGAGCTCCATTTTCTCATCTGAGAGTTTTTCTATGGTAGAGCCAGCCCAACTTATTTTTGCTAATGTAGTTTCGCTATATGATGGCGGGATAACGGCGATATTATATTTTTACATGGAATTAAAGCGAGTTCCGACTGGGGACAGTATAAATTTTAGTTTGCCGGAAGTTCACAAAAATGTTTTGTGAATGGAACTATCAAGAAAAAAAGTTTATAGCTGGTTGTCCCATCAAAATGGAAACGGCAAGAGTTGTACTTGCAGCTATGGCTCCTTGTTCCCCCATTGTGTAAAATGCCAGAGTAATGAATGAGCTGAATGTTTCTGAGAAAAAAAGTTAAGTTTTAGTTTCGGCTGAAGAAATTGTCCGACTTGTCAGAGAAAGTCGAAGGTCACAGTTTCTGGAGTGAAGTTGATGGGCGCCACATTTAGCAGCAGTTTCTTTTATTGTCAACTGCATTGCTTATTTCTGTCAGTGATGCAGGTAATCTTCAAGGTAAACAGGACAAATAGGGTGGAGACACCTTTCCTGTTTGTGTCGCTTCCATGTGCTTACCTTTTTTTTGAAGTTTTAAGGTAGCCGGGTAGGAAGTGCCATTAAACTGAACGTGCTTTATCATTGCACAGCGCAGTGAATTGGAATTGGTTACCATCTCACGTTCCAGCCTTCTTCCCTCCCGCACTCATACTCCAGAGCGCCAGCATTTTTTGTGTGACCAAGCACGAACGGATAGAGAATTCGTTTGTTGTTTTGCAACCGTGATACTTTGCATTTCGGATCCATCCATCTATCCATTCATCCATCCATAATAATAATAATAGGGCTGTGGCATGTGCATGCCCGTGCTTATACGCAGTCCTCAGCCAGAGCTTTTCTCTGTCGACTTTCCCTACAAGAAATGAACAGAGAGAGAGCGAGAGGAGTGAGCAGACAAGAAATCCTTTCCATCTCATTTCCTATTCCATTTCATCTCATCTCAAAAGCCATATTTTTATACGGTTAGGAAAAAGCAAAGACTTTTAACTCTTTTCCCTTTTTTTCTTCCCTTTATCCAAAGACGACTCTGAAAAAAAGGCAGTCCATAAGATATACTTATATACGCCTCAGATATACTTTTTTAGTACTTCAAACGCAGGGAAAATGCTGAAGCTTAGAGCAACGAAGGCATTTTTTTTCTGTGAGTAAAAATTTTGTAGCAAAAAAAATTGTTCTCCACTTTCCTTTAACATTTCCATTACTGCTGTCGTTCTGTCTCTGTTTTATGCTTATTTCTATGATATAGAAAAAGGAGTATTGAGAAAATCCCAGCCGTTTTCTTTTCATATTCTGTGCTCACTTTTTTCCCTTCCCAATCTGGTTTAAATGCATAGGGGTCTTGGACAGTTTTGCACAATCACCATTTCTTTTATTTTGATATGGATGACCTCCACTGCATACAAAAGGGCGTTTACTTTGTACTATTACCACTGCTTTTTTATATGGAGTATGTTCCTCCATTTCTTCCTATTTATAAAGGCTTCGGAGCAAAAGAGCAAAAGGGAAACTGCCAGGAGCGCTCCACTCAAAAAAGGAGCTACTTTTTTTGAATTGCGAATAAAAATAATAATATTCCAGTACAGAGCCGAGAGAGTTTTTCTGCACTGCTCGTTAAAAATGTGGTTGTATGCTTGAATAATAATAAAAATTACTGTTTCCAGCCGGCGGCTTTTAGTGGTGGTGATGGGACGGCGTAATCACAGCAGAAAATCGGAGCAAGCCTGGGCCCTGCTTTTTATTGGCAGTCCCTGTCCGTTCATTTGTCCGCCTGTCATTCCCTATTATTACTGTATGCGGTGTGGCNTATGCGGTGTGGCGCACGAGACTACACGAAATGCCTACTGCTTCTCGAGATAGAGCTGTCGGGGCTCATTTAATCACTACCTAATTGTTGTTTTAAGCGCCACTCTTATTAAAAATGAATTCCTTCACTGCCACGTTCACAGCTCACTAAACTTATACTTTCTTGGCATGGGCTCGAGAAAGCCTTCGCGCCTTCATCATTTTTTATGACGTGCTGTTTTTGTTTGTGTCCAGTTTATTTTTATCAACTCATTCGAAACTGTGTTGATAGTGTGATGTTGATATACTCCTGGAGAAAAACTGAGTGGGGAGCTGTAAGTCTGCGTCTGGTCCGAAAAAAAAGAGCAAATTGTCATGTTTGTGTAGGTGGGAAGCGGACAAATCAGCGTAATATAATTTAGCATTTCTCTCACTCTGACTTCGTTTTCCACTCTCCTGCCGACGACCTCTCCATCAAAAGGAGAGAGAGGCAGTGCCGTTTTTTTCCTTTATATGTATTATGCTTGTCTCTCCCTTTCGCTGTTTGCTGTCCGTTAGGCTTCACTTGACAAAGAAATAACGGACTGAATTGAACTCCACTGAACTGTTTGGAGGAAACGATGATATGATGAAAAAATAAAACGAGCTTCTTCTCAGTCAGTTCATGTTTTATTAGAAGAAAAGCGAGCAAATAAAGCAGAGATTCGGGATATGTGAGCTGGGTATTTTATTTTGATTTTATTTCCTTGAGTTGTCATCCATGTCAAACATTATATTTTTTTTGCTTTTGGACGGACCCTGAGTTGAATAGGAGGAGAGTATAACCACCTCACTGTTTTTCGTTTCTTGGGTTCTTTTCTCCACATTTTTTTTTGTTCCGCCGATGGAAGTGAGGCAACATGAAGAATACATATTAAGAAATTGGCCGACAACCCATTTCTCAAGAAATCGGATGTAATGTGAAAAGAGAGCTCACGTGTCTCCTTTTCCAAAAAGGAATGAAGAATTCAAGGGGAATACCTATGGAAATGGAGTTTCAACTTCTTACAAAATTCACCGGAGAAAAAAAATTACTCGAGGATCAAGGTTCCTGGACTTTTTTGTAAACAGGGGATGACAGTTTTTTGTTGTTTTAGCCACTTACTTCGAGCTTCCGATGCAGCTCATTGTTTATTCTAGACGGGACGTTGAATATTTTTCAAAGTGGCACGTTTATTCAGGGGTGCTTTTATGAGTGACGGGAAGTGACAGAATAAGCAACCACTATATTTTTATTCCCTCCCTCCTAAATGATTCGACTTTAATCCACTGCGGAAAGTTAAATCACTTTTTTTACTTTAAATTCCCTCCATTTTGTCGTGGAATAGTTCTTTCCCGCTGTTTTTTCCTAAAATTCCAAAACCTCAATTTACAGTAGAAAAGTGGATTGTGTCTGGGGCTAAAAATGTAAGATCTGGAGCAATTGGGTGCTATATTTCACCTGAAGATAACCCCAACTGTAATGGCGATATCGTGATCTGTCCAAAACAGCAATAAAATTAACAGCAGGACAAGATCTATTGCATTATATTTTACTTATTAAAAATTAAAATATGAGGTGGCGGTGCTATATGCTGCGAGGAACTTTAGCTCTACTTTTATTTTATGTTCAGTGTAAAATTACATTCCACTACTCTCACGTATCTTGCAGTAAGGCCATAACAAAAAAAATAGTTTTGCTCCTTCCTGAAATTCTAGAAAGAATGGACCAAAAAAATAATATTCTTGTACAGCCTCTGCCAACGCCATCATGGGCTAAAGTACAATTTTCTCCATTTTTTTAAAAGTTTGAGCGAACTCACCAAAATGCAGTCTTTTTTTGCTCGATAATATTTAACATAAACTTTGTACTTGGGCACTTTCCCGTATATCGTTATTGTTGCAGAGCAAAGTCCTCTTTTCATCATTCCTTTGGCAGTTGAAAAAGCCGGGAAAAAGTGCACGATCCAGTAGTCAATTTTATCCCACTTTATTTTTTATATATATATCCTAGCCCTGTCTCCCGCTTACTCTTATTTTTTTATTCTCCTCTGGACTTACCACTTTTAATGCAGCTGTATAGGGCATATATAATCATTGGACTTTTATTGGCCTTTTTTTTCTTCCCCGACTTTTCTCCTTATTGCCATTCACGTATGCATTTGCTCCCAAAGACTGTTCCGCTTTTACACCCAATAAAAGCAGGAAGACAGAAGGAGAAAAAGGGTTGCTAATGCTCTCTCCCTCCTGCTTTTAAATGTATTATTGAATGACATAATAATAATGTAATATTGAGCAGTGTACCGCTCTTCAGAGTGTGGTGGTGCAGCAAAGAAGGAGCGGCAAAAGCCGACTTTTTTGTACTCTGAGAGCGAGAGGAAACCCATTTCGATTCACGTAAATGCTGAGAGACTATCGAGAAATTCTTGAGCCACCAAGAAAAAAACGGTAAGATAAAAAGGCAATAGAAAGTTGACAGGAATATCGTTTCTTGTCAAATTTCAAGTAAATGGCATATCCTTTTTTTATTCCTGGTGTACTCTGCACACTGGAAGAATGGGGAGAGTGAAGTGCATCATTGCCACTTTTCCTGTACTCTTCATAGGTAATGGGGAGTGTGGTGCACTGTAGCAGGTTTAGAATGGTTACAGGTACCTAGAAAACACGGAATGGAAATGCCTGGAAAAAACTGGTACATACATTAGGACTCACTCTTCCACTCACTTTATTGGTAATGGGATTGAGTTTATGTCTTGCCCGAAAAAGTTGTCCTCCAACTCCATCGTAGAGCGCCAGGGAATGGAAGATGGACGGAGAAAACCTATTTGATTTTACAGCCGCTGCCGCCACACTGAAAACCGTCAAATTTGTTCTTTCCTTTAAGCAAAAAAAGAGCAGTGTGTGGTGGAGGGAGAGTTAGTTAGGGATGGGGAGATAGTGAAAGGAGAGAGGTAAACACTTTTCTCGGCGTATTGGATTTTCACTATCCAGTAATAAGCCTATGATGATAGTCATCTTTGGAAGTGGCCTTCGAGTGTTATAGAGACGCCAGGCGATGGATGTTTGGTTCCACTTGGTCGGTTCGTCACCACTCTTCTGGTCTCATTCCTGTTTGGGAAAGTAAATGGCTAATGAAGCTGCTATCTCTCACCTACCTAGCTGGTGTTATCAGGATGTGTTGTCCTACCGCTGGAAAACGAGATCGTATAAAGTACACGTATCACCGTGCAGAAGGAGATTAGATGAGAGAGGTCGTTCCAAAAGTTTTTTCCTGGCACTTAGGCAGGCCTCGTAGAGAATGAAATTTTTAATGGAAAATGATGTTCATTGGGGATAACAAGATTGACATCTGCATCCTTAGCAAGCTGGAGCAGGATATGTGTTGATGTGCACACATCTATTTTATCTGGAAAACAATTTGAAAGAAACAAAAGAGCGAACGTAAAAACTAATGTGTTCGGAGGGAGCAACTGTACATGTCAGTAAGGGCAAGGAAAATAATAAGGTTTGGATGCAGATGCAGAATGCAGCATTGCAGATATGGCTACAGCAAATTACTATAACCTTAACTTATCAAATCAAATGCAGATGGGAAACTGTGCATGATACAGCTCAACTGTGAAATCCTCAATTTCACACAGCACGACGAGGACAGAATTGAGGATTCCGCTCAACTTTTTTTTCTAAATGCAAACTTGCTCCTCTCCATTTCAATTCTGAGCTAGGAACGAACATCAAGTGTCCAAATGGCCACTTCGCCTTTAATTGAACCTTTTGCGTTTCCGTTCTTTTTTTAGGAAATGGCTGCACTACTGCTTGTACAGAGCTATTTCACTTTGGCTGTATATTTTTTTGCTTGACAAGTCGAGAAAAAAAAATTGTAAGATAAATTTGTTACTTTAAAGCTCGGCAATGCATCATCATTATTACCATGATATAACGGCCATTGGGCCATTACGTAGCTGCTCTTGTCCAGACATTAGTTCACTCAAGTACCTTACTGATTGCATGTCGATGATGTCTGTTGCACTACTGCTCTCGGCTAAGTGCTGGGAAGGATCGAAAAAAAATATTATAAAGTGGAAACAGTGAAAAATTACATGAAAATAGAATAAAATGAGGAATAATGCATTAAACATGACATCAGTGGTTTAGCTATCGGTTGGAAGGGTAAAAGTAAGTAAAAAGCTGTGGCAGACGTAGGCGCTCTAAAAGCGACAGTGCTTCTTCTCCTTTTCCCTCCTTCATGCTTTCCCCATGCAGTTTTCGTCTAGGCACAACTATATTTCCAGGAGAAAAGGGGTAGTAACTCTTTGATGGATTTTGGTCATGGCTCATTTGATAAGGCTATAGAGGATTTTTGTTGATAATGTGGCTTTTCGGAAGTCACGTCGATTAGCTATTATCTCCGTATAAATGGGCTGAATACATGTACAGGCTGTAATGTGCTCGTGCAGGAACAACGAGGTAAAAGTGGATGGGATCCGCTCATTTATTCATGTGTACGGGCTTTATCCCGACTATTTTTGGAGAGTGATCGTGACGCTGTAGCAGTATGCGCCCTTATCCATCCAGTATGGGATTCGATGGTGGCAGTGCTGTTGGGAGGATGCATCCCGTAAGCCTTTTGATCGTTGTTTAGTGCATCTGTTGTGTTTAGATCTGGGTATACGTAGACAATGCCATGTCCATTTTTTCATGGGTGAAAAAATGGCATAATGGCTCGTCCCATTCTTTTCCGTTGTACTTTTCTTGAATGTTTTTCCTGCTCCCCTTGCATGGATGTAGAGAAGAGGCAGTGAAAGCTGTGCAGTTGCGTTTTTTTTATCCTCGCTTTCACTTCCACTGGAAAAAAAACGCCTCTCTCAGGTCATTCAAATCAGTTTCCCGTCCTTAGAGCCGTTTATGATGGTGGTAGTTTCTTGATAGTGATGATGATGACGGTGACCCCAATAACTACCCAATTCTAATCTTTTAGTCCTCCCGTAGCTCAACTGGAATGGGATGGCGTGGTGTGGGAGCACTTATTACGGAGGCAGATTTTCAGACTTTTCTCTCTTCTCGTTGTCCCCTTTACAAATCTCATTTACTATCAGGATCGGCATCATCATCCTCATTGGATTTCCTGCAAAGGACGTCATTCCATCCTGACGAGAAAATTTTTTTTTCTCCTTCCAGAATAAAATGAGAAATGCTACATTACCTAAAGAGAAAATAGGGAAAAGACTCTTCATCTTGTTAAGTCTGATTTGATACATTTTTTTCCTTCTTTTTCTCTCCAGAATATGAGTGGAGGAATTGTCTCATATTTCCAGAAAAAAAATTAGACTACGACGGTTCATCTTATCCATCTCAGTTTTCACTTTACCAGAGACTAGAGACATCAGCGGGGGAAGTATGGCTTTATTCTTGTCTGTTTGCCTAATCATGTTCGTCATTTGAGAAGGAAAATTTTTTGGGTCGTATTATCTTCTCCTCTTCTCTTGCACTTCCTATTCCGCGAAAGAAGGCGTCTTTCCCTCCGTATAAATTACTTTAATAACGCTTACGCCACGATTTGTCAACGACAAATTCATAAGAATATGGAGCAAGCCTCTTCTCACAATGTATAACCTACGCAAGGCAAAGTCTTCAACTCTCTCCAAGTTGGGAAGACTGGGTCGCGGCAAGCTCTTCATTGCGTTATTTTTGTTGCCTACTTTTAACATGAAATATGAATTGTGTTATGATATTTTATTATTAGAATAATATGGGAATGTACCGCGAGTGTCGCAGACGAGAGAAGTGCTACATTTCCCCCTTAAAAAAGTCGGGGTGGTGATGACGATACGAGACATGAGACGTGTTCAGCATAATTTTACTGCTCCACTTTTTTGGCAAAAACATGATGAAAAAAGCATTGTTTGCTTTAAATTTTCTTTTTCATGTTGGAGAAAAAAAAGGAAAAGACAACAGTTTTAGTGGAGTAACGTAAAAAAAACTTTTAATTTTTTTCTGATGTAACCATATCTCACACCACGGCATTTTTTTTTGCTGATAATGGACATTTGGATTCTCAGAAAAATATGTCGCATGTGTTTGGTGCAAGAAAAAAATATATAAAAAATTTTCCTAAAACTACTCGCTGCAATTAGTTTAACGCAAATAGGAAGTCCGTAGGGAGTGAAAAAGGAGAAATGTAATTTTCATTTTCATGCTTTTGTCCTTGTCTGACAGCTTCGAACCGGTTATTATGTCAAGTTTTCGAGTTATTAAATGAGTTCTTGACTAGGGAAAAGCATTAAACTACAATTTGCCATTAAATACGAATAAGTTACGATCGGACTTGTTTCTGGGTCAGATCTATTAAATCTAGTTTCATTTTTTTTTCTTCTTGCTGACTCATCCTCCTTGCTGTAATGAAAAAGTCATATTTCACTATTTGCAGCGGGAAATTTTTTTTTAGTTGGGATTAGGAATGGTACTACTGCAGTAGTGCAGAGTGGAGATTCTTGGTTTTGATTAGCGTTTCTTGAAAGTATGTATCGCGGAGTAGCCACTAAAGTCGGTTTTATTTAGAAAAGCTATTCCCTCTTGTCTCACTTTCGAGCCATAATTTTCTCACAAAAACTTTCAGGATTGTCCCACTTCTTGTCCTTATTCAAGCTCCGTTTATTTGCTCTGTGGAGCTCTCCGCTCGAGTTTCTTTGTTTTAACTGCAAGAGAAAATCCGAGACTGGACAGTATTATTTGTCGATATTCATGCTTACGCTTAAAGGAAATTATGCACTCGCCGTCCTCACCGAGAAAAAAAATCATTTTCAGCCTGGCCATTGTAGTAGCTCTACCAGCGAAAAGTAAATAGGAGCTCTTTTGTCCTTGCCTGTCGCAATATCTTTGGAGAAGGGGAATTTATATGCACATCGTGGAAATAAGAGCTTCACTCTGGATTACTGCACAAAGTCCAGTG
>JAHZND010004115.1:0-11208 GCA_027744115.1 Acrocyrtus sp. NNG-2020 | reverse complement strand
TTCAATCCGAAATGTACATGCATTGTCACGAGATTGATAATGACGTTGGCGGTGGCGAATCAGTGGAGCCACATAATGCATTACCATCAACATTGCCACCACATACGGTCATCTCCCACCCATGCCATAACCATTTTACTCTTCTGAGCATCCAATTAGTCTTTCCTTTGTCTGAAAGTAGAATTTTTTTATATCCCTTTTCTTTGCACTTTTCTCCCCTCAAAGGACAGCTCTCGCTCTCCCAGCTCCCACTGTTTGCAGTGAAAGGGAAGAAAGAAAACAAAGTGGAAGCTATAATCAACGGCAACGGCGACACACGCTGGAACGACTTTTTTCCCCTTTTATTTCCTCTCCCAACAAGATACACCCTCATTTGTCTGCCTCCTCTCTGTCCTTTTCATCCAAGTCATGGGAAATGGACCATGCACGCTGTTCTCGCGTAATATTAGAGAGTGAGCCCACTCATATATACTTTAAAAGAGTGAAAGTTTTTTTTTTCATGAACTCTTTTTTTCTCTTCTTGTCAGTCTATATATCTAATGAAATCAAAAGCAGTATATCTGCTTTCTCTGCGCATATTGCCTACCAGAAAAAAATATTCTGACAAAAAAGAGCAGAGAAAAGTTTGGAGCCTTGATGTCGAGCATCGCGAGTATACTTCTTCTTTTTCTTGTCATTTCAATTGCTATTATTCCAGTATTTTTTTTGTTGTGAACTCGTTGTTGGTTTTTTTCCTTCCAAGTCGAGGTTGGATTTTTTTTGGGGTAGCTTGTTATTATTGAGTTTGATGCATGCTAGAAATGATTAGGGAAAAAGGCTGAGTGACTTGCTCTGTCATATTACTTCCTTTCAATTTTCTCTTTTCGATTTTTCTCCATTGTGAAGTGGTTGTACTTTCAGTTTGTTAATATATTTTTTTTCCTGTTTTGTGGCCGAGTGGATGGAAATAGAAACGGAGTGCCTTTTCAGAGCACGATCCTCTTCATTTTAGCTTGTACGAAATGAAATGAATTTCAATGACGAGAAGTACAGGTACATCATTATCTTTTGGATATGCCATTATTGCGCATCCAGGGAGACTCCAAAAAAAGGAAGTTGGCTGTGGGCTGGAGTTATAGTGAATAGGCAGTAGTGGAGAAAAAAACTGTGTCAGATTATGGGGCTTTCTGCTCCGCAGTTGTAAAGATTAAATAGGAGGGAAATTGTTAGACGCTCCCTTTCTTTGGATTTGGTCATTGCTCTTTTCTGACTTTTTTTTCCGAGACTTTTACTCCTCTTCTCATTCATTTATGCCAAGTATTGGCTTAATCAGCAAGAGCAGATTAAGTGAACGGTGACCGAAACTTTTTTTTGAGTGTGATGGATTATTTCGTTATTCCTGAAATGATACCTTACAGGCTTCCCTGTCCCAAATTATTAAAAAAAAAGTGGGAAATGAGTGAATATCCATTTCATCTAAATGGATTTGTTTCATTGGGTGAGAAATTGAGTTCGGAATTTGTGAGGTTTCTTCTCGGAGTTCTATTAGGAGAAGTTACATCTTAATCTCAATTTCCGAAAAATTTCCCGAAGGATATGGATTCAAGTCTTGTTGAATTAATGGGAGTTGTGTGCTGTCTTGTAGCGTAGAAATTAGCTGTGACTTTGCACTCTGTACATAATTCATCTTTTTCTGCCATGAGAAAAAAAAAGTTTCTTAATTAGAAAAATCCTTCCAAGTTATTAATTGCCATTTGCCATTCCTTCACAAAGAGCGCCTTTGAGAGATTCCAAAATTTTGTGGTTGAGAGTCTCAACCACAAAATTGAGACCTTCTCAGGGATTTCGGTAGCAAGGTATAAAAAAAATATAATCTCGTGAAAAAAAGAAATACCGTTACGCAACTTCTTTTCGTTCTTTTCTCAGAAGAGAAAAGCCCACCAGTAGGAAATTAATTTCCAGGTTGACTAAATCGAGTAATTTCACACAAGTGAAAGTTATGTACACGCAACATTTTTTCATCATCAATCCCCTTCTATTTTTTCTTTTTTGAGGATGTCCCTAATAAATTAAAAATTACAGGCGGCACATCTTTTTTTCCCCTTTTCATAAAAATTAATGGCTTTGGATGACTCTTTGTACTCCTCCCTTTTCCCTCTAATCTCATTTGCCATAATGCTTTTGCACTTATTTTTCACAAATAAGTGGAACCTTTCGCGCTTGTTAGCAAAGTTGCGTAAATTAAAAATCATGCTGGCATCACACCGCTCCTCCCTAGATTATGCAACCTTCTTCCAAGAAATTTTCTGTGAAGCTCTTAAGATTACTATTTTTAAATTGAGGAGGGAGTCAACTTGTTCGAGGTAAAACTTTTTTTTTCAAAAAAAGTTAGACTTTCGGGCTCCTTCTCTTTTGGCTCCTTCAACTGACATTTCATTACAATAATCATTAAAATCACTTTTCTCAGTTAAGTGAATATTTTCACACACACGCCTCTCGGTCTATGCTCTCATCCCATTACCTCATCATCCTTATACCCATTTCCCTCCTTTATAGTATAGTAGCGCACCATTCACCAGAACCTTTGCTACGGTACGTGGATGATATCCTTTGCTGAAAATGAACGAGTGCCAGAAAAATAAAAGAATGTACTTTTCAAAAAAAATACTTTTAAAAAATTACCAAGTGCAGTCTGTTGTCTGTTTTTCATTGCATGTCATCTTGATATCTTTGACTTGTGTAAGTTGAAATCACTTGACAAAAAAACTTCCCAGTGAAAACTCTATTATGGGCATGTGAACATTTATCTTTTTCAGCATAAATTTTGAAAGTGGCAAAATTCTCCTTTTCTTTCATGTACACTCTCTTTTTTTATTGGCAACGAGAGATGCACACATCCCAGAAAAAACGGATTTCTCAAGGATTTTTCATCGTCAAACGATACCATTGAACTGGGATATCTTAAGCTGAGAAAAAAAACTCACTTCACAACTTAAAACAAAAAAATATATATTTTGAACTGATTTGTAGAAAAAAAAATCTGCTCAGGAATTTCTTACAGCATGAAAAGACATGCAATAATGCTACTATGTTCTGTTAATCTAGAAGTAATTACGAAGCAAGCATTAAAAGTTTTGTTGGAGAAGGGAATAAGCAACCGTAAAATTTCCTATTCCTCTCTTTCCACTACTAGCTGAAAAGCTACATCTTCCTTTTGTACCTCTTCGTGACGCTCATGCCCGCTGACAATATTTTTTTGGCTACATTTTTTTCCCTTGCTTCCCATAAAAAAATCTTACAAAAAAAATTCATTCCCTCCATAAGCTCCATAAAACACAGTACAGCTATCAAAAGTCAACTCGAGCAAAATGGTAAAATATAATGTGCTCTTTTTCCCAATCGTGCAGACTCCATACTGCCTTCTCAATTATTTTTATGGGTTATCATTTCCAATAAAACGTAATTAAAGTGCATCCACTCCATAGATCAGCTTCCCATGGACCATTTACCCCCAAAGGATTATTTTTAGGAGGAAACCCATAAGAGCGACTTATCAGTGGGCGATAATATTTTCAAATTTTCAATGCTTCAGCTTTCCCTTAGAGTGAGTCTTTATTCGTAACTCAACCTAAAAATAAAGATTTCGAAAAAAATTCCACACTAATTCATTTCTCAGGATAAACAAACATGTCGAAAAAAAGTTGCCAATGCAAAGTATTTTCTTCTTCTTTCGCTCAAGGAGCCACATTTTATGTTGTGTGCCACACTACACCAATAATTTCCTTGGGAGGATGTGTGTGGCATGTGACTCTTATTTTTTTTCTTGCTATTAGTCTACACAGGAAACATAGGATGTGGCATTTATTGCAGTTGCAGTAAAATATACGTGTTTCTCAATCCCCACGAAAAAAAATTTAAAAGTTGTTTTCCATCAATATGAAAAATTATGTTTGCTATTTTCCGACTCCATCAACATGTTTTATATTTTTTGAAACCGGGTCAATACTCCGAAAAATAAGCAATTTTCTAAACCAGGAAAAAAAAGTATTTTTTTTATTGAGAATTGCAACGAAGAAGAAAAAAAAATACTCTTCCAATTCCAATATAGTCATTTCTACTTCAATGCCCGAACTCATTCCTATTCCTGCGAATAGAATGTACTTATTTATTCCCGTGAGTCTGGCATTATGCACCAGATAGTGTAAAATAACACGTTCCAAAAAACAACAGGAAAATGCATCCATTGAAGTTGACGATCCTCTCACGTAAACGACCTGCATCTCACTCATTCTCTTGCCCTTTTCCACACAGCTACCTAATTAACTTATGGCGAAATGGGATTAGCATTAGCATTTTAGCATAGCTAAATTTTTGTTTCTCTATTGGTAAAACAGAGATCTCTTTTTTAAACATGTATCGAATGGGGTCGTGAGGTACGTGAGTGACTTTTCTTCCGATTTTTTTATGGTTCATGAATCCACTGTTTTCAATACACTTACTTTTTTTTTCTCTGCAAGAAGATCTGTGTGCACACCCTGAACATATGTCCAGGCCGTAAATAACTCGCCAATAATGTTTCCTGTAAAGTTGTCTTGATTGATGGGAATCCGAAAAGGCATGCTTTTAAAATGCAAAAAGCTACTACTTTTTTTTATATCTTGTATCCAGTTGGTGGAATTCAGGTCACTGCATTTTTTGCATCGTTAGTCTGAATGTTACACAAAGTTTAAAAACTTTTCACATTTTCGAGCTCTCCACAAGCCAGATCCCAATCTCATATGGGAAAAAACTTTCTACTCAAAATAATTACAATACCGAAAAACTTTTTTTTTGATTTTTGGGTGCACATCTGCTCTCTGCCTTTTTACTTACAACTCGGGCCACACATCATCATCTTTGAAAAGAGGAAGTGCAAAAGTTATTTGGCTACTCAGATATCTTAACAAATTGTAATTGCAATTGAAATTGCTTTCACAACTATTAGAAAAAATATATATATTTGTGGCTCCTCTCAACTCTCAAGAATATATTTTCCACGAAGTTCAACATTTCCATACAATGGCCAATTTTACAATGCACTTTTTCATGCATGGCAAAGCTGTCCCGTTTCTCTGCATTTATATGCAAATCAGCATTTTCGCAAAAAAAGAGAACCCACTCCACATAAACATGTTTCTTCAAGTGTAATTATCATTGTTTCAGATATGATTAGCATTTGTAATGCGAAAAAAATATATATTTCTGCTCGAACACAGAGAATCCCTCATTCAAGTGTAATAAAGAAGAGTAAAAAAAGCTGTAATTTCTCATTCACATTTTGATCTCAGCGACATTTCGCAGAGCAGAAAGAAATGCAGTGGGGAATGCACTGCAATAAAAAGTGATGTGGGTAGAAGAAGGGTAAATGGTAAATGCTATTTATTTTAGAGATAAATAGACACACAGTGAAAGGTCCCTTTTTTGATGGTGCAGTTACACTTCATCATTTTCGTTTTTTTATCGTAATTGTAAGTGTAGAGTGCAGATATATAGCAAAAGTGCAATATCACTTGGCTAGTTTTTTTTTTTAAAATGATAGAGGTGATGGGCGAGCTGATATCCACAAATTCATTTTTATTTAAAGTTAGCAACTCTAAATGCAGTGACCAGCTCATATTTTTTTAAAAAATCTTTTGAGGTTTCCTTGCGTACATCTTCATTGCTCACCGGTGGTGTCATACAATTCATGTCAGGAGTCAGAGCCAGAGTCAGAGTCAGGACGAGAGCACTGCATTATGGATGCAGCTTTTTGCCAAAAACTTGATCTGGTTCCTATTTTTTTCAATAACTATGTTGATGTGCACTATCACAATGAGACTAGGTAAACCTGAAACTTTTGCAGTGATTCATTGGATCATGTATACATTTTGCAGTGTGAGATGTCTGGCGCAGAATAAAGAATAAAAAAAAATGTTTGGCCATGCAATATCAGTTGCAGTCACCAAGAAATGTCTAGATCTATTAAAAGTCATTTTTATAGTGTATGCACTTGATTGGCCATCTCACAATTCTTTTAGAGAGATTGCAACAGTTTAGATAACTATATTTTGATATGGGCTGTGTTCATTACTGGGGCTGTGTGAGCGATGTGATAAATTAATTGCGAGATTATGCAGTACAACAAACAGCTTTTTACTAGAAAAGAAAAAAAAATATCTGAGGAGTATCTATCTACGTATATAAATATAATGGAGCGTGCAAAATTGTAAGTGAAACTTTTTTAAAGTGAAAATGCGTAGATGGCTGTACTTGTCCTGTTTTCGTTGTCTGTTATCTGCTATCGCCAGTTATCATGTCAGTCTTCACTCTTCACACACAGCTTTTGCTTATCAAACGTCATTGGCTTAACTTGTAAACTTTTAAACTTTCAAAAAAAAATTTGTACATTTCCGTGTCTGCAGCATAACTGGCTGCGTTTATTCTCACATGCAAAAAAATAAAAGTCATGTAGATTGTACCCCAGCCAATAGAATCAGAAAGGTTGATTCCCGTCCCACTTCCCTACAAAAAAATTGTATTTTCTGTGTTCTTTCCAACTGGCAAGCGCGAAAACAACGTCATGATGAGCATGATCACAGTCGCCAGTGTAAGATGACATCCGTTCTCGTTGTAAAGCGTCAACGGATCGTCTTTCGTTACAGTTTTTTAATGACCAATGAGTGAAAACTCAGCCGTATAAACAGCCAGAATTTTACATGACACCGGTGTCATACTGTGCAGTTGGGGAAAACCTTCAAAAAAATGACTATTGGATAGGACAGTAACAAAAGTTTCATGTTACAATTACAACGAGAGCCAAAACCTACTTTACTGAAAATTTTAATTTTATCAGATCAGGCATGACATCAAGAATAAAAAGCACATTCCAATTCATTTTACATTCTTTTTACTTCAGATTAAACCATTTTTCAGTCCATTTAATAATCTAACTGTGACAAGAGTTTTCCCCAAGTCCCAACCATATTTTATTAAGCACGAGTGCTCTACCGGAAGTAAATCATGTTTGTTTTAGTTTATCTGCATTCCTTTGCAACTTATAATTGCATTGCGTTTTTGCAATTTTGAACGAATTGCATTAATTGTTATGCAGTAAAGTGCAAGTGAGGCTTGTTTTAGTTTATCTGCATTCCTTTGCAACTTATAATTGCATTGCGTTTTTGCAATTTTGAACGAATTGCATTAATTGTTATGCAGTAAAGTGCAAGTGAAGCGCACACTTGAAACTAATATCACCACGAAATGACATTAACATATTATCCCTGAGTAGAATATGGGAAACCCGACCATTATTGCGTGTTGTATGTCACGTTACCTTCCAAAATAATTTAATTCATTGAAAATAGATACTAGTACGAAAACTGACGACGCGCACATGCTTATTCATTGGTCATCCAAGCAAGTAGCAAGTTCATTGAAGATGCATCATT
Organism: Acrocyrtus sp. NNG-2020; assembly: GCA_027744115.1. Taxonomy (NCBI): domain Eukaryota; kingdom Metazoa; phylum Arthropoda; class Collembola; order Entomobryomorpha; family Entomobryidae; genus Acrocyrtus; species Acrocyrtus sp. NNG-2020. The sequence goes on along the minus strand of JAHZND010004115.1, from coordinate 3,763 downwards.
GTGGTGATTGCTCGTGACATTCAAGGAAAAGTTGAGCAGAATTCATTTTTTTTCGCTGAACTTGCTCATCAGCTCATCTGGAATGGTTTCAGTGTGTATGACACAGCACGCAACGTAGGCGTAGGAACAGGATAAAATAGATCATTGAAAAAAATTTAAAAAAGGAGATGTGCACTACAAGGAAAAAAATTATACACACGGAAATGTCCAAGTATTGCACAAGTGGCGAGAGCGCAATAATTTTTATGCGGTTGAATGTCGTAATCGTATTTGGAGCATTACTTACTTTTCCCTTTTTCAATTTCGCACCATAACTTTGCGCTCACACAGTGTGTCTGCCACAGAGCAGTTATTAAAATCTGCGATTTACTGCTATCGCGTGCAGTTACACTGTCATAATAATCACCAGTTTGGTTTAACCTTGATATTATTATGGAGTGTGATATCATATCAGTAACATTTTAATAGTAGAAAAGTGCATGAGCCAATCTCCCATTTATATTTATTTTTTTTCGAGTTAAGCTTACCCATAATCTCTTTTAAATGAGTTTCATCGCAAGTAAATATTTTAACGATGTACATACTAAAAAAGATATTCTTATTTTATCTTTGCTGTACCAATTGATACTACCAATTTACGCATACTGGTTGTGGCAGTCTTCCCTCGCCCTTCTTCCATTATTTAAAACTAATAACTATGTCCATTAGCAATAAATTTTAAGATTTCCTCGTTTTACTCACAGGCTGCCGACACCACAAAAAAACTAGTCTCATTTATCTCAAGCTACTTGATTACAGCTTCACTAGTGAAATTTATTATTTTATATGAGCATGGGAAGCGTTTTTTTTCAGCATTCCAGACTCCAAATCTATTCTACGCCGATTAGGACCAATTGGAACTTGCTATATGAGGTAGAAGAAGGTACCTGTTCGAGTTGCTGGTTAATTATAATTGTGCAACTTCTTTAACAAGGAAAATATGCTTGTTACGTAGTTAAGTTTTAATGCTTAACTAACCACACTAATTCATTCATTTACTACCTTGAACATCACATCCCGTTTTTGTGTACAATTAAAAATTACACATTTAATTACTTAACATATTCACCACACAAGGAAAAAACTAGTTTATTATTGAATTCTTCCATGCTAATATCAAAATTCCATTTAATTCACAAGGAAAAAAATACACGAAAGTTATATAAATTTATATGCTAACTAGCTTTGGCAAATGGTTTCGCTCAAAAAATTTTTTTTATGTAATTGCCCCTGTCAAAAGCTCTCGCATTTTAGAAAAGGATCGGTGAATGAGTACGCATTCCTACGTCTTCTCAATCTCAGTTTCAAGATCATTTCCGTATTCCCTTCACTGATGATTTCAATTTCAATGCGTCATTTTCAACCATCCCAATCTTCACATCTATAAATAGCAGTAAGTAGGTAAGTAAGTAGAGGTGAGTGCTCTGCCTCCCTTTCTGTCTCCTGTCATTCCCAAACATCTCTTTCCCTCTCTCCCTCCTTTCCTCTTCTTCAGAGTAGTGAGCTTTTTACAAGGCAGACCCGTGTATAATGGGAGATGATGTCGATAGTAAATTCGGAATTACTTTAGACTTGATGAAACGGAAGAATTTTTTTTTTCGTTGAAGGACGACGAGGTCGTCGCCTCTTCACTCTATAGTCTAGCAAAAAAAATAGAAAGATTTTGCCTGTTCATCATCCATCCAATTCCTTTGGTAATGAAGAGAAAATTTTTTCTTTTTCTTGGATGGAGTATTCTCTAGGCAAAATAAGTTCTAGCAACTCGACTGTCACTAAACCAAGGAGGATATTAAATGCTCGGACTTTTGTACCCAAAAACCCTTTCCATTTAATATTGTGTATTCTCGCCGGAATTGAAAACTTCAAAGAATGAAACGGTACAGTAGACACAATAGATGAAGAATTTCACAATTTTGGACTTTTTGGATTTTACCTTCCAAGAAAAACGACGTACGATCATGAGCATATAATCCTCCTCCTTAACAGGATTTTCCCAAAGGAGTATGTATTAGAGAGGAAAATATCAGCCTGACTAAAAACAAGCTTAACCCGGTTCTTACTAATTCCAGATAGATTTTTGGCTTAGAGCAAAAACTCTCGCTAGCCAACTGGAATCATCCTCCTCTCATTAATGCACTGCTTGTTTCAATCTACTTCAGACTAAAGCTCTGGCTTATTATTACTGCTGATACAAAGTAGTAAGTCGTGTTAGTCTCCTTTGTCATGCACAATATATTTTTTGATAGGGGAACGTGAGTAACAGTGAGCGAGATTTTTACTGTCTGGCAGAAATGAAACAGGAAAGGGGCTCTTCCTTTCTTTTATTGTCTAGTCTGCACTCTTACAATGAGTGCAGCAGCAGCAGCCGCAGCAACGGGACAGCCCTATAAACATTTACGGTGTAATTTCCTTCAGCTTCACAGCTTATAAACCTACATGGTTGTATGATATAAAATTGTATGAAAAAAAAACTGATAATTTTTTTTGATATGCGCTGCGCTATAGGTGTAAAGTGTGTGAGTACTTTTAAATTATGCTTTTTTGATGATTTATGAGGTCTCATTTGTTGATCCTCCCACTACCATACTTGAATGGGATATCATTATCCCTCCCCCCGCTTCCTTTTTCTTCAAGGGTTGTGGAAACAATGGAGACGAACAATCAATCCCTGTCTGGGGTATGTTCAGACTGTGGCTGCAGTAATGAACTGGACTTTTCGGGATTGACCCTTTCCTATTTTTGACAACACCGTCCTCAGACAGAGAAGCGAATCATCTTGAGCACGTAATTTTTTTTCAGAGTTGTGCGCCTTCTATTTTACCCTGGACTCGTAACCCTGGATTAAGGGCTTCCTCTTCAATGGCGATGTTGATGTTGGGTAAAGAGTGATTATGGAGCAGTTTCATACTTTGTATTATACACGTTCAGGAAATTCCAGGTTTGTGAAGGGATGATGGGGGTGATGAAAGTGCCTTCCTATTATAATATTTGTTTCGGGCACAGTCTTACTGTGGGCGCATAGACAATGGCAATGACTTACCTTACAAAAAAAAGAATACATCCTGCTCCACTCACTGCTCAGAGAGCAAAATGTGAGGGGAAAAAATCCAGACAAAATTATTCGATCTACTTTTGTCTAAAATGTAACTGTTTTGCATGGGATCCTCCTCCTCCTAATAAAATTGGGCATTGTCTCTTGTCTCGTAAGTGGAATGTTAAAATGTGCTGCACAACCCATGCTCTGTGCCCTGAAGCTTAAACGTGTCATGATTTTTTATACAAGTTTTTGAGTATTTCTCGGAATGTTGGTGCAAAGCATGTACCTATACAATGGGGTGATTATGGCAAAATGTGACACACTCACAGCAACCAGCTCCGTATATCTTTGACAAGGCGCAATAAAAGTGTCACTTGAGCCTGAGCCATTTGAATAGTACCTGTTACCGACTACAAACTCCTCTCCTCGGGTTAGTTTTGTTGCGTAATCTGCTGGCTTCATCTTAATGAACAAAATGTTTTTAATGAAGTCCATGAAGGTAAACTGTAAACGGAGACAATGACAATGCTTTCCACTCATCATTCACACTTTGCATTCTGCATAGAGGCTCATAGTCAGTTTCAGAAGACGTCTTTAGTTACCTTATTCTCGTTCCATTACTTCCTCTGAAACAATTTGCATGTGATTTACAACTTTATTCATTATTGTTCCGCTGCTATTTAAGCA
>JAHZND010004114.1:0-15339 GCA_027744115.1 Acrocyrtus sp. NNG-2020 | reverse complement strand
TTATTTAATTAATCTAGTAACACCACAAACTGTACTTTTTAATTGTAAGTAAAATTTATTTCGAATTTGTATCACGTACTTAAAAAATTAAAGTCAAGTGCACGAAGTTCAACCAAACAAAAACAATTCAAAAGTGAAAATACTGCTTATGTGTACTTGCGGCTCAGGTACGTGCTATATAAGCAGCAAATGCATTTGAATATTTCGATGTACACTAGTTATCATTTATGAAAATACTTCCTCGCGCACCCAGCACACAGCAAGCACACCGTACGTGGGAAGGTTTTCTGTGCGACGCCGTGCGTGCGCGGACTCCAGTGCAGCATTTTTAGCACGCCAGGGATTTTCATAAATGATAACTAGTGTACTTCTCTACTTCTGTCCTTTGTTGAGCTCATCATGAACAAAAATTTTCGCGGGATTCTCTATTTCAAAAATGTTGTTCTCATTGGGAGGATCAATCAGATCAATGAAAATACCGAAAGTACCTTTCTTATGCACATCATGACCAAACCAAACCAACCTTCGCATACGTTTTTTACGTTGGGAGGAAAAGCCTCAGAATACCCCCACTGGACAGTAGCAAAGAAAAGAGCAAAAATGTACATCAGCCAGTTGCGGTTTTGGAGCTCACTCAAAAGCACTCTTTTTTAGCACCGCGCTATTTTCCTCGTTTTGTTTTTGGAAATTTTTTAGATGCGTGTGCTAATTTGTACTCGTATTTATACTGTTAATTGTTTTTATATTTTTAGGTAAAATTAAGTTATAATTTTTAAAGGTGGGTGAAGGAAATGACAGTGACTTGAATGAGGTGTAAAAATCGGAGTAAAATGTGAATGTGACAGGAAGACAAGGGTTAAAAGTGAACTGTTTTGGCTGGAGAAAGAAGCCGGCAACGGCATGATTTAAGTCTCGAGAGACGAGCTACGAGCAACGTTGTTTATTATTGTTTAGAAATGCAGTTAATTGACTAAAATTGTTAGTGGTTGTTGTGGATTAATTAAGGAGAATTAGCGAGTGGAGGAAGGGGGAGGTTGCAGGAGATACTTTTAATTAGCGGTGGAGGTGGGAGTGACACGGCAAAATGATGAGGGTAAGGAAGTTGACCTTGTTCCTTGTGGCGACCGCACTTCTGGTAGCGGAGGAAGGTTTGTGCCATGTGAAACTGAATGTTCCAAGAGTTCGGTTACCGTATTTTGATAACCTGTCCGTAAACTTTACGCTTCAAGTTGACACACCGGGATGCTATCGATGGTAATATTATTTATTTGTATTTTTTCTATTATTACACGTTTCTTAAAAAATCATTGTTGTGATTGTGAATTGTAATATGTAAATAATCAGCACGAGCACTGATGGCTCGAGACTTCGAATACCGATGAAAGAAACTCGCATATCAATCATTTTAAAATTATAATCTTGATTCTGGTTTACGCTAAAAGTTTACGAATATTTAAGTACGCTTATATGTAGCTCAAACATTATTTCTTCTGGGGTAAACGTCACAGCAAGTGCAAATACTGGAAAATTTATAAAATTGTCATTCTTGAATGGATTGTTATTGTTTAGTAGGTACTAGGTTGATACGTTGAGCACTTGAATCTTTAATTTTTGGTTCTTTTCTTTGCTGACTTGCCAAAGTCATTGCCCCTATGGACTATCTTTTTGAGCTGTTATTAATGCTAAAAAGTGGTCGTAATGGCCTTAACACACGGACACAAACCATCCATTTTTTAAAATTTGCTGTACAATTTTATTTCACTTGGTTGGTCCAGAGTGCAGGCAGGAATAGCCTTGTTATAACGGGAAAAGAAACAAGAAATCTGCAGTTCGGTTAAAAAAGAGAATGTGGTAGATAAACCCGTTACAAGGTTTTCATTTCTTTACCTTTACACCCAAATCACGAAATTAATGCTTTCTTTTGGCGAAACAGAAAGACCATTATTACAAAAGTCTCCATATCCGTCCCGTATCTCAAAAGGTGCACAAGAATAAGCTTTGAATTGAATTTTGCATGCCAAACCGGTTTTTGGGTTGGGATGGTGGATGGTCTTGACACTGCAACGTTGTGTCGTTGTGTGTTGCGTTTTTGTTGCTTTCAGTTTCATACGTCTCATGGGTTAGCGTTGAATTGCGAGTCGCAATTTGCTTCATTGCTGAAGTACAAGCTCATGTTGCATGATTCAAATTCAAGTTTTTGTTATATATAATTGCCTCACTTCCTTGTTGTACTGAAATCTGAAATGCTAGAAAATATCGTTTATGTATGTCTACGTGAACAAGAAAGAGCTATGTCCATTTCTTGTGTCAGTATTAACTTATTAACTCCTTCCGTAGCTGTACGTCATTTGTGGTGAGAATAGGGATCCAGAAGCAGCTGAGAGCTGCAGAAGGAAGAACAAAGACTAATACGAAAAAAAATGAACAAAGCGTTTATATGACAGCGTGGGTTCTCATTCGGCTTGTATTCCACTGCATAAAATGCATACTATTGTCAGTATTGTCATTGTCTCGTCTTGCGTAATTAAAACCGCTATCTAGGTACTTTTGGGTATAGGTAGGTATGCTAGAATGCAAAATCGAAATGGAATTTCATGGCAGAATTGTAATTCAGTTCAAATACATGCATAGTTTGTTGAGGTGGTTGCGATTTGAGGAAAAAATAACTTCAAAGAGCTTTCTATTAATATTTTACAATTATAACCATTAAAAATTTATTTCAGGTCCGTTTCGAGACCAGATATAGTATCTATTACTACTGAAGGACTATCAGTAAATGACGAAGGAGAATCTTTGACTGAACTCAACGGAGCCCCATGTTCTGACAAGGCTGTAATTAGCACAGTGCCAAGAGCTTCACCATGCTGCCCAGCCAGTGCCATTGTTTACGCAGAAGATGCCGTAACAAAAGAAACCGTCCGATGTGATGTCATAATTGACAAAATAACGTCAATTTATATCAGAACGACAACTAAGGAGTTGCATTTGGAAGAAGCGCCGTCAAAGTTTCATATTCAAGCTTATGGCAGTAAGGACAATGAATTTAGCACTCTGGACGGGATTCCACTTCTTTGGGGGCTAGAGTCGTTCAAAGATACCAGCACTATGATAGACTCTCCCCAAAGTATTATGAGATTTATGCCATTCTCGGAGTCCCCATATAAGGCACCACCGGGTGTGGCTGCGCTAGAAGCTAGGAGACAACAGGGGGACACTGTTTTAGTGGAAGGTATCAAGACAGGATCAGCGGTGGTAGTTGCCAGGATAAATGACCCTTTATACAAGTCAATTGAGTCCCGAGTTCGGATTGTAGTTGTAGCCAATGTTATCCTGGAGCCGAATGAAGCATTTGTGGTCCCCGGAACGATAATTCCACTAAAACTCACACAGATCAAGCACGGGAGAAAAGTGGAAATAAAATTACCTTCTGCTGTTTATGAGTTTGATGTCAGTAATACTACAGTGGTTGAATATAAGGCGGATGTCCCTGAAGTTAGAGCACTGGCATACGGAGAGACAACGATTATAGCAAAGGACAAGAATTGTGCCGGAGTTGATGGCTTAGAGGACGAGCAGCCGGAATCATTAACTGCCCGAATATATGTCAGGGAGCCGAAATTTTTGTCGATCCAGGTGTTACCTCATCGAAACTGGGCGCTCATTATTAACCAGCCTTATGAAATCCAAGTTGAAATATACGATGCCGAAAATCAAAGGATAACTGTGGGAGATGTAAGAAAATAATATATACCAGTTCACTAGTGTTAATCTGGTCAAGTCGATAATAATAATAACAATTTGCAGAGTGCTTCAATTTCAATACTGCTAATTAACTACGTAAAACACATTTTTTGTTTACAGAACGTTTACGTTGAAACAACTTTCGATCCAGCATACTTCCGGGTGGATTATAGCTCTTCTAATGGAACGTACCATTATGGAGTTCCGATCAAGAAGGGTTCTGCGTTTGTTAAAGCTGTACTAAAGAAAATTACATTAGTCAATGGGGAAGTACTGGAATCATCTGGACAGCCGCGAGTGAAAGCCGAAATGGAAATATTTCAGAGTATTGCTATCAATCCTAAGGAGACCGTTTTACCGTGGGATCCAACTATACAGCCTAAATACGAACTTCGATGGAATGTAAGCTCAGATTTTCTCATTTTTCAAGTTGCAAAAAGCAAATCGAGTTTTATTTTTTCTTAAGTCAGTGCATCAGTTGAATAATGCAAATACTAATTCGTTTTCTAATTTATTTTTTCGTATTAAATTTTCAATGACAGCCCTCTGGAGGTAGTGGCGGCTTTGTGTGGAGCACCACTAATTCATCAGTGGTCACTGTTAATCCCAACGGTACTGGAAAAACATTCTGGTTTGGCTCTGTAAATGTAACTGCGTCAGCATCTGTAAATTCAAAAATCAAAGGACATGCACGAGTGCATATTTTACCACCTACTGGAATGGAGATTATACCACACATTGTTGAAGCAGAAGTTGGAACTGCTATTCAGGTTCCATTGGCATTTTACACGATCCGGCCTAGTGATCCCAACAAAACCCGGGTGTCATACTCAAGCTGTGGCAAGCTTCCATTTAAAGTGGAAGTACTGGATCCAAACTTTGAATACGACGCAACAACTCATTATCCCCATTTAAAACCTGCGTGTGTTGTTCTTCCAATCATTGGGAAAACTCTTGGGTCAGCACTTGTTCATGTTAAATATGCTGTTGACGGTCTGTCATTTGAGGATTCAGTAACTGTTTCTACATTTAAGCCTCTTGAGGTAACTTTCAATTGTTTAGTTTTTTATTTGAAACTGAAGAATGTGCTTCCAGTTAGATTAACTGCCTACACTGACTATGTTTTTTTTTACTTTATTAGGTTTTGGAACCACCAAGTCGAGTGACTGTATTGGCTGTGGGTTCGTCCCGTCAGGTCGCTTTTCGTGGCGGCCCAAGACCACTGCTCGAAAAACACGCAGGATTTGTACGGAAACTGGCAATTGTCAATGAGACAGTAGCTCTACAGAAAGAAGTCAAATTAGAGGAAGGGTCGAAGGATGACTTGTACGTTTATGAAGTTACGTGTAGAGAAATTGGCTCCACAGACGCAGCCTTCAGTATTGGAAACACAAAATCATCAGCAACGGAGAATGCCGTCGTACGAGTGGCTGTTGTGCAAGTTATTTGTGCAGAGCCCAACACTATGTACTTTAAAGTGGAAACTCCCTTAAAATCAAAGTGCCCCAATGATGCATCTGCAGCTCAAGTCGTTAGGGTTGCAGTTCCAAACTACGAAAATACTTTGGTGTCAGTTATCGTTAAAGATTCAGCTGGACGGAAGTTTGATAACATCTCTAGTCTGCACCTAGAATGGTCATCACAACCAAATTTAGTTGGATTTAGTAGTAATAAGTATGTTGTGCCTCAACCAATACGTCACGACTTAGGATACATCATTCCAGGAAAAAGTAACGCAATATTTGTATTTATACTTACATAGTTTTCTGTTATGCATACTATTATTGTTTATTGCTACGGTCATGCACTTTGCTACTCTTTTCGTTTCGATATTGTAAGGAAAGCACAAAGTTTTAAATCCGTATATATCCATGTAATATTTTTATTCACATCTCATAGGTTATCAAACAATTGTGCCAAGAGACAAGTCAGGGAACGTAGAAGTCACAGCAGAAATTAAGGGATACAGAGATGACATCCTGAGAAGCTTTTCAATCAGGGCACGAAAATTGTCACCACAGTATGAAGAAGAGAATGAACTACAACATTCCATGGATCTGCAACTTGTGGCTGATGTGTCAGTAGAACCTTCTACAGTTAACGTTTTTAACCATCCTTCTGCAAAGGTAAGTCATTACTAATTACTATTGTTTTTCTTTCTCTAATTCTCTTACACTTACAAAGTTCCTAGTCTGCATGCAGTCGTGTAGAATAATATTTATATCAGCATACATATTCCATTCGGTATATACTATGCTAGTATAAGTACTCTACAAGCAATTTTATAAAATAACTTATGTTATGTTCATTGTGTGCTGTTGAGCAGTGCAGTATGCTTTTGATTGTAATAATATTGAATGCGTGAACGCTATATTCTTGGTTTTACAATTTGAAATAAGGAATAACATAACACAATATATTCAATTCGTTTCACATGAGTTATGCTATCACTATAATTCTGATTATCTGATTGTAAAACTTGCACTTGTGTAGGAAGATGCTGCTGAATCAGGTTCCGCTTCATCATTCTCATCCTCGTCCTAAAGTTTTAAATTCATGGCCAGTAATGCGCATCGATTTTGGGCAGCACTAAAATGATTGATGACCGCAGCGTCTCCTTATTTCTCTGTTTTGCCTAATGCCAATAGTTTAAGTACCCACATAAATCGCTTCACAACTTAATTTTAATTTTTACTAGCACGTATAGGGCACGGTAGGGGTATTTATGCATTTCACCTTTTACAATTACATAAAAAGGAGGTACAAAAATTATACCATACAACGCTACGTATGCTACATTTATATTGTTTTATACATAATAATTTATTCAGAAAATGAAAATATCGTAAGCTATTTCATAACCAAATAAATCGATTTGAAGGCTAAATGAAGTGAAAATTGAAAGATGAAATAAATCACTTGTAAGTACTTAGTATTTTGTGATTGCACGTTGCTTTTTGCATGAATTATTATTACTTTTACACTTTTTCGGTCATCACAACACAACAGTATTTGAAAGGTATTGCAGTTTTTGTAACTTTAATTATCTATATTGTTTTTTTGGACTAAATGGGAATTGGGAATGCTAGGAAGCAACAAACAACTTTTGTGTTAAACGATAATAATGGTGTGTGCTTGCTGCAAGTGGTCTGTAGAATCCAGTTTTTGAGTTTTTATTATTACATTACATCTGATGTAATGTAATAATAAAAACTCAAAAACTGGGAAATGTATTTAGGTACCTACATTGCTTTTGAACGCATGCTATTATTGTTTATGGGGCCGGGCCAGGTTGCATCACGGCTTGGTTTTTCAATTTTTTTTTATCAAAATAAACAAATGTATAATTATTTTCCTTAAACATAAAATATTTTCAGGCTGTAATCAAGATTCAAGACGGCTCCGGACATTTCGAAGTTGATGCAGCAGGCAGTTCAGTTGTTGATGTTGTCTACCATGAATCCAATAAAACACTGGAGGTGCAGCCGATTGCTCAAGGCAGTGTAAAAATCAAGGTGAAGGATTTGTGCATAACAGCAAAGAAGGACGCAGAAGTGACCGTTGATGTGAATGGCGTTGGCTATATTAAAGTTGACGTGGTAGATGAAATCCAATTGGGTGACGAAACCATAATGGAAGTTTCAGTATATGACTATGCTAGTAACATTCTCTCTGCAGAAATGCTGAGATTGGTGCAACTTCAGCTACAGGCCCCCAAATCTGAAGTCCTTCAAATTCAGCAGTTCAGTAAAATACCTACGGATAGTTACTTACGTTATCGAGTGAAAGGGAAGGCGTTAGGGGACACCACGATTGCGTTTTATGCAGATGGCCATGACGAGATCATGGGGGTTGGCAGTATAAAATCCGTTCCGAAAACTATTACTGTATTTCCTCCTCTCAAACTGTCGCCGAGCTACATGGTTATGCTAGTGGGATCGGTGTATCAAATAAATTCATATGGTGGACCACAGACAAATTCTCAGATACAGTTCACTATCGGTAAGATAATGTATTTTAAATGTTCGTAAATAGAAAATAAAATCTAACCTACTTCTCTCGGGTAAAATAAATTTACTAATTCTTTGCATATTTATATTTTCAGACTCTGAAGAAGTATTGCAAGTATCTGGAGGCGGCTTAATGACTGGGAAAACAATAGGGAAAACTACACTTCATGGTCGTTCCGTGGATACTAGTTCAGGAAAATTGTACTCTGCTGATCAAATCGAAGTTGAAGTCGTAAACTTACAGGGAATTAGAATTGTTAGTCCTCTGACGCACATCTTAAGTAACGAAAAGATGCCTCTTCGAGTGATTGGAATTACGGATGGACCGGAAATTGATACGTCATTATTGCTGGGTGGTAGCAAACCGATTATGACTTTTGAGTGGACGCTAAGTAATAAGGAATGCGGGGAGCTTGTTCATCCATTTCAAGTAAGTGAATGTGGTAACTAATAATTGATTACATAAAACACTTATCATTGCCTCTGGTGACAATTAGTCGCTTACATATCTTTTAAATCAGGAACTAACTATAAGTGAAACTGTTTTTTGGTGTAATTAGACAAATGGGTATTTAGCTGCACCGGGTGACCAAGCTCAGTTGCAGTTTCATGCTAAACGACCTGGACTAACAACGGTGAAACTGCAAACGACATATCAAAAGAAAAAATTCAGTGCTGAAGTTGACATATCTGTAAGGGTTTCGAACAAATGAATATAAGTTTTTTATTACTAGCTACATAGTACTGCATTCAACACATCGTTTTAGTTTTAACCATATGTAACTGATGTTTCTGGCTAGGTGGTTGATCAAATTTCAATTTTAAGCTACCCGCAAAATAGTCCATCTATCTTGATGACACCGAACTCGGAGATAAGCTTTAAAACCAATAAGGACAGTGATGCAATCGTTACATATAAAGTTCAATGCGCCAAAGATTCAAAAGTGTTGGACAAGGACAGATCAGTTATATCAATTGATGGAAACGGAATTGTGCATTCGAATGACCTTATTGGACAAGCAGTTGTTCTTATTACTGCTGTTGAAAATTTTGGATTGGTCCAATCGAGGACAGTAATCGTTGAGGTAAATCGTATTATATACAGTACAGAATCTAAAGAAACTCTAATTGTAGTTAGATTAACACGAACAAATGTCATTAAAATTTTCAGGTAAAGCGTATCAGCTACCTTATGATAACACCCTCGCTGCCAGTTAACTTGAGAAATAAGCCAAATATGCTTCCAAGAGGCGTTCTGATACTATTAGACGTAACTTATCACGACAATACGGGTCGTCGATTTGACGCTGTAAGCAGCTTTGCTAAGGCCAGATCAAGTCGTGCGGATGTCATTCAAGTAGATTTTGAATCCTCCGGAAATCACACATTTAAAATATCTACGCTAACGGAAGATAGAGTTTCACTGAAGATATTCGATGATGCCAATGATAATCTTCTTGATTATCTGAGCCTTTCTGTAGGTGAAGCTCTTGAGCCTGTTTTGGTAAGTGTTTTACTTTGAAAATATTTTACATCAATCTGAATTTAGCATGGAATATTTTATGTAAACTAAGTTGGAATTTTGAAACTTTTGTTTGAATAGCCGATGAATTCACTGAATGTTGGAGATATTGTTTGCTTCTCTTGTGCGTTGAGACCTTTTACAAGTCACCCATCTCAAGGACAGTGGAGTAGCAGTTCGCCGAGATTAATCGACATAGACCCAATTACAGGAGTTGCTGTTGCCCTCTCACCTGGTAGTGTCTCTGTAACGTATCAAGCTGGTAGTATCACATTGCATTCGCAAAGTATTTACATCCATGGTGCAGAAAAGGTATAAGCATAAAAATATATAAGTTTGTGTACCTTCAAAAGCTCAACTATGGTTGCATGCATGAATTATTCTAAACGCCTTTTGTCTTGTTTTGTATTTCCCCGCAGATTGCATTTTTTAAGACTCTAGCCCCTGCTTACATCACCAACAATAGTACAAAAAATATTCGATATGATATTCCTATAATGATTGATGAAGACGGAGGAAAACGAAAAGTGGTTGGTGAAAATTGCTCGGAACAACTCCTCCGTGAGGTCAAGACACCATTCTCCTGTGATTTAACATTTGACAGTCTTGATGTTCAAGTTGCGATTCGAGATTTGTTTGATGTGCGCCCAGTTTTTCTTGTGAAACAAGGTACTTGCCATTCGCTGGTTTGATACTTCTTTTGACCTGCTTGGAGGCATTTTATTATTTTTTAATGTCGATTGAAAACGAAAACTAATTAGGTAATTTATTTTTTCAGAGAGGTATGCCTGTAGAATAACGCCAGTACCAAACCAGGTGGTTACACTACCTTCGAGTGTAGTTAACTCAAGGCTTAATCTGCTGGTGCGATTAAGTGATGAAGCAGTTGAACATAGACTTAGTGCACGTAAGGAAGTACAATAATTAAACTACTTAAGTGTATGTCACAAAATACAGCACTCCGTAATTAATTATTTTATTTTTAAAAAATAGGACAAGGAACGCAGTCGTTGCTAACTTTAAAATTCAATCCAGCCATATATATACACTCGGCAGAATTGATTTTGACCACCGATACCCAACTTGGTAATCTGGTGTTGACAGGATTAAAACCTCTGTTGGATAAAACATCCGTAAGTCTTAGTTAGTTTTGATTGTTTTGATGAATAATGAAAAACTTCTTTAGCAAGAACAAGACTAAAGGTTATTGTTCGATTTTTGCTAGGTCATTGCAAGTGAAGATGAGTTTGTAGAGGTTCGTGCTCCTACTCGTGATAAAACGAAACAGCTCCAGAAGCAACTGTACGATGTACAACCAAGCGCAGTTGATGATTCAGACACACTTACATATCCTATCAAGATTAAAAGTAAGTATTGGTTGTCCGGACTAAGTGCAGACAAAAAGCTGTCAGTTAAGGTGATTTCAATGAGCACACAGCAGACCCTTGAGGTAGGTGGCACTAATTATTTTCTTTTGAAAATGACAAAGCGTAGACGAATTTGTGCTAATGTTCGTTGTAATTTATCTAGATTCCAATTAAAATAAAAATCGAATCTGGCTTCTCATGGAAAGATGATTACGAAGGAATTAGAGGATATGTGATGTATTTTGGTCAAATGCTATATATGGCCGTAGTCCTTCCATTCCTTGGAGTTGTTTTTCTTCTTGCAGCAGTAATCGGTAAGACTAGTTTTCCGTTGTTAAACGCTGGTTACTATAAGTAGTGTTTGTATTTACAGTGCAATAAATTTTTTAGTGAATTCAATGTTATGTTATGCAATATAATTGTCAATCGCTAATTATCTTGTTCCAGGCTATCGACAATTGTACAAAACTACTCCAGCTTCCAGCACAACATTGAACACGTCCGTTTTTATTACTAGCCCTCCGGCTCACTCGACACCCCACAGATATGCTCCAACGCCACCTAGTTCCGCAGGGTCTCCAAAAAGCTTTGATCAGTTTTCTGCAGGTTCGATTTTCTGTACATTTGAATGTGTTTATATTTTGTATCAATGCAAGTATAGTACAGGTTACGTTATAAAGAATGAAATAATGTGTGTTGTCGCATTTCCAATTGCAGGTGACGCCCCTCATTCACCTTCACTCCGGTTATTTTCCACGCAAGACACTGGATTTTTTGGATCTCCTTTGAAGAAGTGATATTGTTAATATTTAATATTGTTATTCTTATAAATTGAGTAGATAGTCATTTATTAAGACAGTCAATCACGGAACATGGCTTCTTCTTATGATGTTACTTATTATTGTACATTTTTCACTGTAGTACTGTATCGTATCTATTCGATAGGACAGTGTACAGTCAAAGCTGCAAAGTTTTTCCCGGCATATAGCAAGTATCTTTTAAGCTTTACAATCTCTTTGTTGGGCATTAACCAGGACTGAAAATTTATTCAATGAATTTAACACTTGACTTTACTATATTTAACTTAGACGAGCTATATTTATTGTTCATTTTGTTATAATATTATTGTTTTATAGAATTAATTAATACTAGATGTGTTTGAGTCGTTACTGTTGTTAATATATGTGCTATGTACCTAATTTAACCTTGATTATGGTGTATTTTCGTTAAAGCTCCCGTTTTTTGAGCCTCAATGTTATAATAATACCTTAATTAGAAATTAAGTAAGTGAAACAAAGGATTTTCAACCAGGCAGTGGCAGCTAAACACTGATGATAGCTGAACACAGAGGTCAATTTCCACTTTTAAGTCAAGCAGTTAAAGTTGTTGATTTGTTGCCGCCCATATTATGCCCATAGCAGTAAGTAGATTGTGCCCAGTGATCATCTTATTGTGTACCTACACATTGGAACAGGAACCTTATTTTTACAGTGATTGATGCTCCATAGGAAGCCAATGGAAGTGGAAATGTCAAGAAATACTGGATGTTTTGTTTTAAATATCTATCATACATTTAAGTGTCGAACTTGCAGTTTTTAAAGTTAACATCCAAAAATAAGTCGATATATGTGTTAAAAAATTCTTCAAAAGTTTAAAAGAGTGAATAAGATCTAAGCTAATTACGTAATATAAAATTGGGAAAGTGATTTGGTCGTGTTTGTTTATGTATGTACTTGTTTTTCTACAAATGTACAAATAAAAGTGTTATATTTTTGAAATGAAAAGGAAGTATTTAGTAAAAAAAAGCAATGAATTTTTTGACAGATTTTGAACTGGATAGATCAAAGATAAGAAAACGGCCGTTCACTGGCTACTACCGTAATCATGTAAATGAAATTTTTTATCATTTGCATAGCGATAGGCGCCGAAGTTGCTTACGAAATACGAATGCAGATTTCTCATTGTCCATTTCTTATCAGTCTGCGATCAAGTACGAGAACAAAGTTTATAAGATTTCTCTATTTGCATGAGAGACTGATAAGAAATGGACAATGAGAAATCTGCATTCGTAAGCAGCTTCGGCGCCTATCGCTATGCAAATGATACAAAATTTCATTTACATGATTATGGTATTAGCCAATGAACGGCCGTTTTCTTATCTTTGATCTATGCAGTTCAAAATCTGTCAAAAAATTCATCGCTTATCTCTTGCGTTTTATTTATTTGCACGAGGTCGTCTTAAAATTTCATTGTTCTTTTACTGGGACAAAAACAAGCTTAGTTTTTGGAACAAAAAATGCATGAGCGACTTAACAATCGGGAACGGTGGTGGTCATTGTCATGAAACTCGCTATTATAGCGCTTAGCTTATAGTTGAGTTGTTGATGTTGTGACTGGAGTATAGTCAGTACACTCACTCACACTATGAGTCTCCGAGTTGAGTGGAATAAATTGAATTGAACGTGTAACATTACGTAAATAGGAAGTACACAATACACGTACGTTATACAGGCACAGGTAATTTCGTTGTGAGTTGTGTGACGGCGGCTGTAGGTATGTCATTTACAATTACGCGTAGCTTTTTTTGGCTTGTTCTTTTCAGCGACCGAAAAGCGAGAAGATACACAGCCGGGATTACTCCTCTAGCTCTGCTCTAGCCTGAATGAAGCGTCAACAAGCCTTTTTAGTACACAGGTCAGTACAGTGTAGAAGAGCGTAGTTTTGCCGGAATCGAGCATTCAGTTCGGACTTTGTGAACTCTTTCTTTGAGATTAATAACTGATAATTTTAAAGTCAGTCAGAAGTTTATTTTACTACTAATTACACACAGTAAATATACCTGCTAACAACAGAGCTGTTATTCAAGGATAGGAAAATACGGAAAAACACAAACGGTGAGCATTCTTTTCTTGCTATAATTATTCGGATTCGGAGATCGTTTTATTTGAAAGATTCACTTCTGTCCACAATAGCTATAAAAACAAAAAGGTGTTTGTATTTCAGAAATTAGCAATTTAAGTGAATTAATTTTGTGCTATACAAACTCAGAGAATGGAGAATAATTTTTTAAATGCAATCATCAAACAAGAAGTGGAATCATCATTTATTTTGTAAAGAGTTAAATGTTATACTTCTAGGATTTTTCCCACAAAAACAATAAAGTAGGCGTAAATTCTGTATTGGTACCAAACTACCTAGTTAAATTGTAATTTTGTTGTTGTTTTCAGGAAGGACAATATGGACCGTGGACGTTCCCGAGGGGGTCGTAAAGACCAAGGCGCTTCTAAATCTAGGAGTAGGTCAAGATCTCGTGGACGTGACCGTAGTCGGGATAGGCCTTTCAGGGGCACGATTGGCTGATAAGAGAGTGTATATTTCGAACATTCCGTATGACTCACGCTGGCAAGATATAAAGGACTTATTTAGAAAAGAGGGTACGTTTAGTTTCAAACTCTAGTTGTTTTAGATTCATTTATTTTGCTTGAATCCGTACGTGATGGATTAAATATTGAAAGAGAATCTTGTGTTTATTTTATATTTATAATGTCCACAGTCAGTAATAAAACTAAATATAAGCGATAAGTAGGAAACGTATATAAGTTACAAGTTGTTTATGAAATAAAAGCAAGCTCATTTAGCTTCGTTTTATGATTCTTCTGTTGAAAATTTTTAGGATTATGATGTGGAGCGTGATAAGACTGGGCGAATTATTACTGGAGGTAGTAATAGTGGTCGTGGCAAGGACGATAGATCTGAAAGAGATAGATCACGCGACAGAGTTCTTGTTTTGAGGGAACGTGCTCCTCTTCCTGATAGAGAGTGGGACCGTGACGATCAGGGAAGTCAAGGAACTGGAACCGGGAAGTACGGAAATACTTATGGTTTGAGCCAGCAGTTTTTGGAGTCTTTGGGTGTAGATGGGCAGTTAATACCCAAAGTTTTTGTCAGCAATGTATGTATTTCAGATTTCTCTGCTTTACTATTTTACTTTTGTATTTTACTAAAAAACTACAATTTACCCACCTACCTATGGCAAACACTAAATTGTGACTGCTTTGTGATCAGGTAAAGGTAATTGTATATTAGTTATGATTACTGATCAATTGTACTGCACTTCTGATTTCTTTACAGTTGGATTTCCGGGTTGACGAGAAAAAGCTCAAGGAAGTTTTTAGGCTTGCAGGCCGTGTCCTCGAAGTGGACTTAAATAGAGACAAGGATGGTAAAAGTAGAGGACATGGTGTTATTGAGTTTGAACATCCGGTGGAAGCAGTGCAGGCAATTTGTAAGTTCATTAAAAAATTGAACAGAATATAGAGTGATTTAGCCTGTCACAATCTAACATTCTAACACATTAATTAACTGTGATGTTTTATTTTGTATGCCCAATTGCAGCTATGTTCAACAACCAGCAATTATATGAGCGTAGAATGCATGTCAAAATGGATCGCCTAGCAGATCCATTAGCGGACTTAGCTAAGAACAGGCTTCCAGATGGACTTAAAGGCATTGGAATGGGGCTGGGTGTCAACGGACAACCCTTGGTTGACGTGTCTCGTAAGAAGATATAGAGAGGAAATAGAGTTTCAAACATAAGCGTCTTTAAGCTAAGAAATAAAATGTTACTGTTATTTTTGTTATCCTTTGATGTGCATAGGAAATCTTCCAAGCGGAAGTACAAGCACCAGTTTGAATAACG
>JAHZND010004113.1:0-16146 GCA_027744115.1 Acrocyrtus sp. NNG-2020 | reverse complement strand
TGATAAGCTTAGCATTTGCTGACGCGACTATTATATTCTTAATCAGCGCGCAAAATTACCCCAGAAAAGTCACATTTCAAGCAAATTCAGCGTGGAATTGTCGGGACCTTTCCTAGTAAGCACCAAAAACCTTCCAGACTCAAATCACAACATATAAAAGTAATGGTAAGAGGAATTGTCTTTCAGGCATAAAATAACCACTTTCTAGCATCCAATTTATATATGATATCCATGGCTTACATATTTCCACATTTCCAGCGTGGTTGATCCAATATCTCCACCGGGAGAAAAAAAAGTACTCTTTTTTACCATGATTTGTAGGTTCCATCGGTCAAATACACCATCATCCCTTTTGCGGTCAATCTCGATTAGATTGCAGCGGACTACAATCCCATTTCGGATTTGATTTCTTAGAATAACCTTTTCGTCCTGTAGCTCAAGATCATCCAATGATTTCAATATTCGCACACATTCGCTAGAAGATGGTTGAAGTGGACGAACGCCCTTTACCAAGATGTTTACTTTGGCATTCTCGTTATAGTTAGATTCAAAATCTTTGGTTGGTACGACCCTTACAAAATTTTCATTGGGCCAATGCAGCTTGCTATCTCTGTATACAGTTAAATTATCTCATTGTTAGTCTCATGAAATTCGTTCATCACCAATTATCAACTAGCATCGCATAATTAATTAATTGACATGTTTTCAATAGTCACACTCACCCGTCATATAAGCATCTGCACGTTGCAGCAAACCAATCCAAGTCTGCGTCAATCCCTAGCAGTCTAAAAGGCAATTCGCAGTGCAGACATGTATCTCTAAGCATATCTTCCTTTGGTATGTTAAAGTAACTCTCATTGAGACTCGCAAATGGTATGTACCTGTGTTGTGTCATGAGACCTATAAAATAAATAATTATCGGTTTTTGCTGCATTATATATACATCTCTAATGGCAAAGAGGTGAGTAAACACCAGTTCATTCACTAACGAGTAATTTAAATTATACCACAAAACAACAAATAGTTTCATTATGGGTAAATCACCTGCAATATCTAAGATTGTCCCATTTTGCCCCAATCCTTTAGAATCTTCGATTAGGCATGCCTGGAACGCAGTTTTGCCCTTGTTCTGACTCGAAATTGCAAAACAACCTAATTTAAGCTGATAATCTTTGCTCCGGTTGGCAAGTGCTGATAGGTAAGATAACAAACATTTATAAGCATGACAAGATAAAAAACTTATAAGCCGTTCTGTTCAGAAATCGAATTAATTTTTTTTCTTGGAATAGGGTCATACTTATTGCTTGTAATGCGTCCAATTTTGTCCTAAATGCAATTTCGGTTTTGCACATAGTCAACATCCTCTCGTCATACATCAGAGTACGCCAGTACATAAAACCTCCTAAATTGTTAAACTTTTCTTGCTCGGGCGTGAGCTTTTCCTGTTGATTCAAAAGAAATTGTTCTTAACTATAGCCTGACGACCATTGATTTTATACACGCTGTATTTTAGTTAGGCAAATACCAATTTCAGTTTGGTGTGGTATATGAGGTGACGAAAAGATGGTGATCCTTCTACCACTTGTTGACCTGCTTTAAACAAGTTAATTGGGGTTCTGGTAATGCCGCTCCCCTCCTTGAGATGCTCATGAAACAAGATATCCACCGATGAGAAAACACCCTTTTCATCCGGTAATACACCAAAGTCCTTTGTATTGTAAGAATTATTTACAGAACATGGATATATTAATTTACTTTTCAGCAGATATTATATATATTCAACCTTATTCAACATTTCTTAAAATCACTTTTAAAATACTTAATTAACTTACCACATCGATGAAAAAAACTGGTTGCTCCATAAAGGTCGCGCCCACTAAACGTTCACGGATTTTCATCATGGTGAGTTGCAAACCACTCACAATTGCGAATTGAAGTTGACGTTTATTTTTGCCAATAAGGACACATGTGTTGGGCATTGGAAATAACCTGACCTTTGGCCGTCTATAAATGTAGTTTAAATCATCTAATAAACAAAAACGAATAATTAATATACTTCGGTAACTGCTTATCGATTTTAAGTTGTTCTGTAAGTAATCCTAAATATTAACGACATTATACACTTTTCACACCAAAATTTTTACTCTTTCATGATTGTTTTAAAGTTACCTCTATCAAACAATTCATCTATCAATTCCAGTAAATCAGACTCCGTTGCATTGGGGTGAACATTCCCAATGCTGAAACCAGGAAATTGAATTTCTGCCATTCTTAAGCAAATTCAACTATTCAATACGTTCCTTTGACACAAACAATTTTTATGGTATGATTTTTTTAAAAATTAAAATTACAAATCAGAATATTAAACTTTAACGATTTTTATAACCACCAAGTGAAATACTTTCCACCTCATGGATCGAGCAAGACTGAGAGTTTCTGCAAAAAGATTCCAGATTTTAACCCAAATTATTTCATGCGTCTCTAGCGCTTGGTATGGTTTTTTTAAACCTACAGTTCATATACCACCCTAAAACATATTATAATGATGAATGACTTCGTTGTGCTAACTTTTAAGAGTACAGGCATTGTTTTTTATTTTGGGGATTGTTGAAATGAAATGCATTCCTAACATAAGGGTATACTCTAATAAAAAAAACATTACGTTTGTCAGAAATATTACCAGAGTCCAGAGGAAGAATAACCACTACATCACAAAATTCCTTTGCAAGAGGTAATTCGTAAAAAAATCACTCAAATGACAAAAGATGAGTAATGCCATGCCTTCCTTTTTTAGTTTTTCCGTAACCTAATCTTGTCAAGCCACACACCAAGTTACTTTTCCCACGCCCGTACATTGAGCGCTTTTTGTGTAGAGAAAATTTATCTTCTGAACCCTTTCGTTGTACTACTTTAACCAGACATATAGCGAGAGTATTTAACCAGTATTTACATAGAAGGGTCACCCTCTGCCTTAGCTTTACTATGCTTCATGTCGGACAATAATGATGACATGTAGAAGAACGAAAAAATAAAATGACTTATAGACTTGTACACCATTGATATTAACAAACATAAAAATTTATTCTAAATATATCTATTTTCAACAGTGATTCATATTTCAAGTATTTTGCCTTCTCAGAAACACTTTTTTTACTATTTCTATACTGAATATCTAAGCAAACAACAAGGCAATAATTTTTATATTCATTCGTTACGGTCTTTTTTTATCTAGTCACATTTCTTGCATAAACTATTATTTATATCTTACCCGACATAATAGATTAAAAAACTTATCATGTATGAACTGACCCTTTAAGCTTAATACAATACATGAGAACCTATCCATATTTCTGGTTTCTAATACTTAGCAAATGTAATATTTAATCTTTGTGAGTACATATGCACATGGTATTACTTCTTGGCTCCATAAAAGTTCAATTTCTTGCCTCCCTGGTAAACATTCCCACGCCCTCTTCAATGTCTCTGAAATGAATAATTTTATTTCTTATCAAATTTCAATTATTCTTTCCACAATTACTTATCTGGTTACTGTAATTATAATAAACACATTACTTTCACAAAGAAAACTATCCATATCTTGAGTTGCTTACCGATCATTGACCATTTCTCCCTTCATGGACTTAAGAAGCTTAAAGATTGTGGATGTAGAGATGAACTTATGATATAAAATTTGATTTGTTCTATTGATTGACGTAAGCACAGCACGCAACCGAATAGATGATTTGATCTGATCAAAGTGAACTTGGGCTTCCTTTTTGTACATGACCTGGCCATTCCAATCGATTGCATCTCCAGTTTTATAAAATGCCCAGGCAATAGCTAGTCTGTAGACGGTGAATTCGTCAATATTTGTGAGCTTGCTCAAAAAACTAGAAACCTTCAATTAAAAATACATGAAATATAGAATAAATGTTTGATTCAGATTTCTAAACGTCTACACTCATTTCTCTATAAAAATTTAGTAATTTATATTTAACCTGCTCATGTGAAAGCTTTCCAAAGCATGTGGATTTATCATCGTCCTCAATTAGATCCATGAAATTGGCTGCTGCATATTTTATCCCGTTATGATCATTACTATCAATGCAGATTTGTAATATATCCACGTTTCTTTTTTTCTCTTCTTTATTAAACAGATCAACCATGTCAGTTTTCTCGCCAAATAGGAAGTCCAGAGGGTTCTCCAGTCCAAGTGCTCTTGCTATGCGTATAACACCCAAAGTTACATGATTCGTCAATTTCGCACTTCTTTCTTTCTCGTATACTAAATTAATAAAGACGTTGGCATCCTCAGCTGAAGACATTGAACTTTCGAGTATAGATTGTGGGGGGAAATTAGTAATAAAGTCTCCAATTAGAAATCGATGAATGAGACCTTTGTACATCACGGCGCCTCCTTCAGTGATAGAAAGTACGTGTTCAGTATACTCCCTTTTCTTCCAGCTTTCTTTTAATAAATGACCCCATGCGTTTACTTTTCGTTGCGCGCATAATGCATCAATCATATACTTCCCGAGATTATCTAGTGTCCCGTATCTTTCGGAATATGGAACAGTAGGATCCATTAATGTGAATTGGACGTCCATTTGGTGCCCTATTGATATACTTTCCCATAGAACCTTTAGAATTGCAACCTTGCTAGTTGGCTCCGATACTCCCGCAAGTTCTCCAAATGCTTCTGATGAATGCTGAATATTACCATTTACTTCAGATGGGAAAAATATTCCCAAGTCTATAAGCGATAATATGTTGACGGGACATTCATCGACAATTTTAAGGTCTGCTCCAGGGCGCGCCATTTTAATTGATAACACTGCAGCAGTAAGTCTCTCGATTTGAGTAAAAACGCCTAATTCAATAGTTGTTTTAATCACATATAATCGTGCAGCAAAGGTCGACATTTCTTCCATATCATACCCAAAGAGACTTTCTAGAACAACGCATATCACCAAATGCAGTCCAAAATAATTTTCCGGTTTTCGCTGGAGAAAATCTAGAATAACGGGTACATGCATTTTTTCGTAAATTCCGTGTAAGTAATTAAGGAGAAAATCCAAGTCAGCTTTATGCACCCAGTCATTCCATTTAAGTCGTGGTTGCAGTTCTACAGTTCGTATCTTCCATATTTTGAGCGCAGTGGACGAATATTTAAAGATCATGTCTTCTTTTCCGTTATCAATGTTTAGAGTAGTATCTCTTTTCTCTAGACGGTGAGCCGATTTCAGTGTTGTTGAACCATTGATAACATCTGCATATTCCTTTCCACTTTCTGCAAGAAGTTTTGATGGACCATTGCGATTTCCTAGTAAAGAGGCATGTGCGCCCATAGTACCACTAGTTTTTGAATGAGTACTTCCATCTCCATTGTCGCTGCTTCTTCTGTCAGAAGTTTTTGATTCCCCAGTTTCTATACCCTGATCTACAACTTTTTGTAAATCACTCGCTAGTGAAGCAGTATTTTGGTCAAGTACAACATCTGTCGAATTAGACTTAATACCATTACGTGCTTCATTTAGTTCGATTGTCGTTTCTTCCTCTCTTGTGGCAGAAGTTCCAATTAAATCAATTTCTTCAACATGATCAACAATTTGTTGTGCAATAACACTTGCAACCCTTGGCTCATCTTCCACTAGGGTATTAGTTACACATACTGTTTCTTTATCATGTAAGTGAGCTCTCACTTTCCCTGTTGCATCATCACCAGCTTGCTCATCACTTGCATCTCTACTTAAATTTGCATCTCTACTTAAATTTCCAACTTCAGAAGCTGAACCCGTCAGTGAGGGATTATCTTGGCCTTGCAATAACTCCTTCGCAGGTTTGAGGATTCCAGCGTGGGTACTTGGTCCCGGGCCTGATGATACAGTCATGGTAGAGACGGCAAGTTTCGATAAAGAATGTTGTGGTGGAGGTGGCAAAGACTCGGAACCAAGAGCGCTTATGTGTTGTTCTGATTTCAAAGATTGATAGTCTTCTGTTTGGATTGTTGACGCAGACGCTTGTGGGTTAGTGTAATGAGAAACAGGTACAATTGCACTCGCATTAGCGGATGTTCTTGCTTGTAATGGGAAGCCAGCATTCTGAACTAATGCATCATTTAGAGACACTCCTGTTTCATATACCAAATTTATTGGATTATCTGTTCTACCTTCAGGTATTTCCCCTATATAGTATGCCACCGATCCCTGCTTTGGGTCTGCCAGGTTATTAGCGATGAAGAAGGCTTGGCCGACAGATAATAACTGTGTCCCTGGTAAATCCGGCGTTGTTGCTTCCAAGCTGGTCGATGACCCATTAACAGATAGGGGAACATAAAGATGTGTGAATTGACTGCCAGCTTCATCTTGAGCTAGAAATATATTAAACATGTTACTATATTGAATGGCATTTGTTTGGATTATCGGTATGGTCAGCTTAGTAAAAATTACTATTACAAATTATTGAATCTTTTACATTATCATTAAATACTCAATTACCAATTTCTTTGTTTGCCTCATTGGTGCTATACATCTGGACGGCAGGATTCGAAATCTGGATGTTTGTATTTTGCTGGGGCATATGCGTATTTAATCCAATTTCATTGTTTTCTTCTATTGTACCTAGTACTTCATAGTCCTCCTTCGGAATATCCAATTTACGTAATTGGCCACCCCCTTCTGGTAAATGTTCTCGTTGCAAATTGAAATGTCCTAACCCTGCATCCAAAGATGGGCAAACTGTGACTGCTGTTGAACCTGAATTTACCATCACGTCATCATTTCCTTCATTACTCGAACTCTCTCCTCCACTCTCTTTCTCTGTAGAAATTTCATCGTAATCCCCTTTATGAATTTGCCGAGCATCCCTTGATTTAGAGGATATTGTTTGTTGAGAGTTTTCATCATCACTTGACAATATCACTTCTTCAATCCCCTCCATTGGTTGCGTTGGGGCACAGGCTTCTTGAGTTTGTTGAGACTGCTGAACAGAATAGTTCTCCTGCTCGCGTCTTGATAATCTTTCACATTGCTGATTCAAACGTTGTCGTTTTCGCTCTCGAAGATTTTTAAATACCAAATCCTGTTTTGATTCTTGTGATAAGCTTGGTTGAGTCATGGCAAACGCTGTTCTGCTAGAACGTTTAGATGATGTCACATCATCATCGCTGCTACTGCCGCTGTCTTCCACTATCATTGGCGTTATGACCTGCGTGCAAAAAATGTCAAATAGCATTTCAAATTACTTTTAAAGCTTCACAAATACTTGCCAAGGAGGTGAAAAACAAAAAATCACACAATATATAAATACATTGGCTGAATTTGATTTTATCGAACCTTTCTGGTCCGTTTAAGAGACAGTTTGTTCCTCCGCATATCGTGTACAAGGTCGTTCTGGTGCCTGAAGTGAAGATGTGATTTTAAATTACGATTGGTTTTAAAAAATGCACAACAAAAAGGGCATGCTATTGTATTTTCTGGGTCATGTTCTTGTTGAGCATGTCTAGTTATCAATGATGCATGCGTGAATTGTTGCGGACAATATTCACACTTAAACGGATAGGGATTCAAACGGTCGTGTTTCAGAAGGTGTTTAGCTAGGTTTGAAGAGTCGGAACAAGAATAAATGCAAGATTCGAATGGACACTTAATTGGCTTTTCGTTGGAGTGCGTGAGTATATGTTTATTTAAGTTATATTTTCTGTTAAATTTTCTTGAGCAGACACTACACTCAAATTTCTTGAAATTGCCCAGCAGTATTTCACTCATTTGTAATTATTATTTGTTAGTTCGCAAAGCACGTCTTTAAAATATATTCCCCACACTTTACACTAATTTAATTTCACTTAACGTAACATAAACGTTTAAATAATAGAAATATTACCTCGGGAGAAAATTCTTTGCACGATTATGCCTTAATTTCGCTTGAATTAGTCAAGAGTAATGATAAAATTTACAAAAATAAACCTTACAGCCTTTTCAATGACAAGAGAAGATAAGTACTGGCGAGCGATTCAACAAATAGGGGGGAAATAGTGATGCTGATGTCTGCTAGTTTACTGGTTGAGAAAATAAACAGCTAAATTCTGGACACATTTCTTGGTACATGCTCTTATAGTCTTATCCGTCGCGGAAATTCTTACATCATTATTCAATACTGATGTGCATGTTGACTTTAAAATTGTCCATAACTTTACTAACTCTCCTTAGAAGGTACAGACGAATAATGCAGCTTTGTTTCAGATATGTAATTTAGCCATTCCTATTTACGCCGTCCTGTTTTTTCTGGGTTTCCATATTCATTGCTATATAAAAATGCACGAGTTTGATAAGCAGGTGCCACACGTACTTACATGATAACCATACAAATTGTTGATAAAAGACATATTTCACACTATTGTTGAGTTATTATGCAAATCATGTTTCTGTAATGATCATTGTTATCTGCATTTTTTCTAGACGTGGATGAGCATAAAGGTATTGCAGTAGTGTGAGAAAGCTTTCTTTCACATTCCTGTGCGAGTAGCGTCGCAGATATATGGTGGGTGGTCTTATATGATATTGCTGATTCTTTGTACAGATAAGATACTTAGAAAATGAGGCTCTCCGCTAAAAATCTCATTTTGATAAGGTTTTACCAAGACTTTATTCATTACAAAGCTAAAAATACAACTATATTCCTAATATTTTCAAACTACCTAAACATATATCAATGTATGAGCACATTTTTTCAGAGTGGATTGAATTTCTTTTCGACCATGACCTTATTCTGGACATAATCCATTGACTGTTCAACTTTTAATTTTTATCGAAAGAAAGGTAAAAATTAGAATTTTATAAAATGACTACTACATCCTTGTAATAAGGTAGATTTCACAATGATGTCTAGTGATGATCACTAATTTAATGAGTAAGAAGGTGGGGTTGTTGGATGTTTTGGGAAATTACCATTTACCATTTATCAAAATCGACTTGAATGATAGACGACAATCCAGGTTATATGTGATAAATTATTGCCAAGAATGCATTTGAAATTATGTATTTGAATTTCACTGACTGGCCTCAATGCAACAAAGCAAAGGTTTGTCTGTGAATCATGGCTTATCTTTGCACAGATTTCTTAGGCGGCATATTTTTAAAATGATCCCCCCTCTATGTAACACGCAAAATCATGTAAACTTGGAGGAGTCAGGATAGCTTTTTTGTGATCCTTTTAGTATTGGAAAGAGTGTTACAAACTTACATGTGAACTAGCACATTTATCAAATTTTGGGGGAAAATGAATTTTCAAAATATTGCTAATTGATAATGACCATTTATAAGTATCTGTGTATCTTTATCAAATTCTTATCCCTCTTAGTGTCCGGTATAAAACATTTGTTTTCGTTTTAAAATGTGAGTATGAAAAGGGTAGCAGTTTTTAGGTTACCTATTCCATATCAGCATGTGTGTGACCAACGTCCAGCTTAAATTTTTTTTACTCTAAAAATTGCCAGAATTACGCATTGGTTAGGCAGTTTTGTACGCAGGTTGGATTGGTGTACGCTCGTCTTCTATAGCTGATTGTGTCTCGGTTAGGCGATTTTGTACAGAGGTTGGATTGGTGTACGCACTAGGGCAAGAAAGAAAACTTACCAAACTCTTTCTAAGGTTGAGAATTTGGGTTCCGGAATAATTTTTCAACCTTATGTCTTAATCATAACACAGCTAATTTAATATAATAAAAGGGGTGGATGTTTAATAACTTCAAATTTTGGTGAATTTTTTTAATATCACTTAATAGTGGACTTTCTAACTCCGAAATCCTTGTCTATGTTCGCTCTTTGAAAAAAACCAGTGTAAAATTTCTCTAATCAAGTTGTGCGTTGATCAAAAACAATTTATTTTGTGGTACCCACTCATGTCGGAAGTTCTTTGCTTGGTTTAAAAGTAACTCCGTGTTACTAAAGTGTGTGGGAGAGAAAGCTAATTATATACATCAAACACTACTCCAGTATGAATTCCACGGTGAAAATAATCGCAGACACGTAAGTTTTCAATCTTGTTTGTACGACAATTATAAATGCTGTAGATTTTTTATGGCACCTTAATTTTATTACATCTTTAACTTTCATTATGATTTTTCTTTGTGTGAAAAAGGAGCCAAACCACGGTTTTGGAATTAAAAACAGCACAGGGTGACAAAAACGAAGTACTGTGGACCTTTACTGTTACTAAAGCTTTTCCTGAAATGATTAACAAGCAATCAGCTGTTCAGGTTACTGCTGAAATAATTAAAACGTAAGTTGATCACAAGATTTAACTTTTACTGATGACTTCATTTATTTTTTATGTGCTGAATTATTTTTGTGTATACCACAGTTTCAGTTTAATTGCTAATGTCATCCAGGTTCGTGCTTCTATTGAAGCAAATGTGATATCATTTTTTATTTTAATTTACATAGTTCCAGTTCTGAGGAGGATAAAGGAAATTTCACTAAAATTGGGGAACCTACACAGACTTTCACAGACACTAATCGGATTACCCGAAGTAGCAGTAAAAAAGGAACAAGGTAAAACTCTACAATATACACACCTACATTTTTTGTCTTAATTGCTTATCTTACCCCGAAATGTTGAAGTTTACTTTTATGTGCATATGAGGTTCTCTGATTATGCACCTTTTTGTAATCATCTTTGTTGCGTCATAGTATTTGCATATTGCACGGACCTTTTACATTGTTTGTCTGTCTTTTCATTGTAGCACAGTAAAGGTGAAAGTTGAACCAGACGCTAGTAGTTGGAAAGCTGGTATATCGCATAAATATCGTCAATATGCAAAGAAAAGCAGAGGTGCAATCACCATGACCCATTCTACCTTGTCGCCTTTAATCAAAATCGAAAGTAATTGTTCTACGGAACTTACAACTCGGGAAAATACTACCGTTAGGAATGTGATGTAAGTAAATTTTTGTGTAATTAATACTTACTACTAAATAATTTGCGTTTCGGTTAATTCAAATAACATGTTTGATATGTTTCACAATCACATGCATTTTTCTTGCAGGGATGACGAGACTATGAACCCGCCAACATTGACATGGGAAAAATTTTTAGTTAAGAAAACCTTAAAATCGTAAGTGTTATTAATTGTTTATGTTAGTACCTACAATTACATTAAAAACCTCATTGGCATACGGTTAATCCCTTTACTCGCGTGATAAGAATGAACTTTAAAGTAGAATTTATTTGTCAATTAATTTGATTCTTTGTTTTTTCAATTTTCAGGGAGGTAGAATGTTTAGTTTGTTATACATCTGAGGGTCCATTCTTTCGAATGAGTCACTGTCCAGTTAGCATGGATCATTCTACAGAATTACATCTTGTTTGTAGCGAGTGCAAAGAACGCGGCAAAGTTTTTCACATGGCAAAGGGCAATATATCACAATGTCATGTCTGTAGAAAAAAGCACAAGTCTTACTGGATGATCCGTTACGATGAAGTCCCGAAACCTGGAGCTCCGCAAATTACTGCAAGAAAGAAAACAATTGCTAAAAAGAGAACATTGGAGTTGCAGACACGGGTCCCCACAAAAACATATTCCTGTATCTGGTGCAATAGATCATTTCTGTACAGATCTTCTTTAGCTGCACATAAGAAAACACATTATCGTAAAAAACGGTGTAAATTTTGTGGAAATGAAAATTGTGATACATGTAAGAAGCTTGGAAAGTTACCTTTGTATGGTGTTCGAAAATGTAGAAACTGTGACAAGGAATTTTCTTCGCCTCAAAAATTACGCCAGCATCTTTTAGGAGTTAGAAGTGTATGTCAAGTATGCACACATTGTTATGAGTTTTTTGGCACTAAGTCCTTAATACTGTCTCATAAGTGCCCTCGTCTTCCCAACATCATAAATAAGACAGTAGTGGGATCCCCTCCCAAATCAATTGAAAGAAAACCAAATGCTACACGGAAGAAGGAGAAAACAAAATATTTATAGTGAAGAAGACAAAACCGCTCATCATGTTCCAGTTGTACATGCAGTCCACGCTCCAGTTGTGCACGCAGTCCATCACGCCCCAATTCACGCTCCAGTTCTCATCCATTAATTAATTATTAATTACCCTTTCTTGTATAGTCAAACTTAATATATCCAATGCCAGTTTTTAATTGTTGTTGAAATAAATTTTGTTTAAAACTTTTTGTACACGAAATAGTATTTAACTTTCATATTTTTATTTTCTCAGAGGTTGAACTTCTTATTACTACACATCTGAATTATTCCCTTTATTAATTTCATTGAGCTGATGGAATTCTTCTTCCAAACGATTTATTCTCCCCTTCAAGCTTTTTATGTCTCGTCCAAAGATCTCCACTACCTCCTCCAAGTAACGGACGCGAAAATCGATAGCATCTATAGAGGCTAGTAAAAATGTAAATTGGAGATAACCAAATAATTTTACACATGCTAATAGCTATGCTTTGGCAATTTGGCATTTCAAAACATTACCTTCAGATGTGCCATTTTCTGTTGAGTTTATTGATGGTGGATCAACAGTAACAATTACCATTTCGGATTCTCCATACACCCAAAGTCCGGATACATTGAATAAGTAAATCCATACAACTAAGTAAATGGATAAATAACTGATTCTAGTTTTGTTCATCTTAATCAACAACTCTTCTGCTAGTTAACTATCTTAATTTGCCCCAATCACAAAATAAATCATTACTGAAGAACGAACACAATAGAATGGGGTTTGGGGACAGTGGATAGAAGTTTCGATTCATTTTTACTGGCATCACCAAACCAAAAGCGTGAAATTACTATCCAGTTAATCGCCCCACTTATTTACTTAGTGCTCCAGTTGAATTCATTCTGTAGTTTGTATTTATAAATAATTTATTTCGTCTCTGCACACCTAAATAACAAAATAACAAATGACAATCACAAATGCATTATTTTAGCAGAATAACAATAGTATCGGATAATCACTTCATCCTCGTCTCGTATCGCCAGCACCAGTAGAAAATTTCCAAAAGGAAATAAAAATATTAGGAAATTAGCCATGAAATGACGCTTCGCTCCCTTTCGCTTCTGGAAAATGAACAAAGGCGATAGATTCTCCAGCGGCCAGCGGAAGCACGCATTCACGACGTACAATTGAGAAATTTCATGAGAGGGAACTCAGTTTGACGTGCCAAAACAAAGTATTTTTTGTTTGTATTCTATGCAAAGGAAAAGTCGGCTAACGTGAAGGTGAAATGAAATGAAAAATTCTTTCTTGTCATTTGTTCCTGCTCTTTTCCTTCTCTTGGTTGATGTTACAAGGTTAGGAGGACTACAGGACTGCTAATGACTGAAGGTCAACCGTAAAGGTAATTAATTAATTATAACTTTATCCTTAGTAGATGTGTATAGTATACTGTCCAGTTTGCTAGGAGAGTGTGCATGTTTGTGAGTTATCAGTAGATTCTTTTTATTAAATTTTTCTCTAGCTCCAGTGGTCAATCAGTCATTCATCAATTGGAACTGGAGCTGGAACGCCTTGGGTATCAGCTGTCAGTGCTAGAAATTTATATTACCTATTATAATCACAGGAAGCAGTGAGGACTAACTGAAGATACTCGGACATTGGAGGAAAGGACCTAAAGGGACCGTTCGTTCGAAGTGTAGAAAGATAAGTGTTGGAGATATGGCTCATTCAGGGAAAGAGGCGCCAAGGAAGGTATTTCCTATTTTTGAAAAGAACTTCCGACCACAGAAGCCCGATCCACTTCAGGAAATACAAACGACTCTGGAAAAGACTGACGAGTTGCATCATCAGCAGGCGAAAAAGAGAAGGTGCCTCCTTGGAAAGAAGGAAACTCCTGGTAAGGCTAATTCAATTTTATTCAGATAGTTTTTAATTTCAGTCTCAAGTGAAATGCTTGGCTCACCTCACACTAGCTAATTAAAAGTAACTAAGAATATCTAAGTTGTATTTTGCCATTGAATCGACAATGATTTTTGTGTATATCTGGATACAACCTTATTGGTATAATAATTAATTAATTGGTCTTAAAATGAAATTTGTTTCATAGGGTTGACGCAAATGGTACTAGATGCTGGTCAAAAGGTTATTGGCCCAATTTATTGTGTGGAGTGTGGCCTTCTGTACTCCCCTGGGGATATTGAGGATGAGAAAGAGCACAGAAAAGCTCATGCAAGACTGGATAATCTCTTTTGCGTTAGGGTGTGTGAATCATGATATTTATATTTTCGTAGTCGGGTTGTGTGTATATTGTATATAATTTTTAGTTTTATTTAATTTTACGAATCAATGGGTTTATTATGGCTTTCTAAGAATTGAAAAATCTGTTTGTAATTTTGTATAGCTCTGGAAGAATGCAAATATAGTACAAGATTTTCCAGCAGAAGCCAGCATGATTCTTGCTGTGGATTGCAAGACAGAATCAAAACGAGTATTAAATAGTCTGAAAGATTTCTTGGCGTGGTTGGACTCAGAACTAGCAAATCCTGAAGAAGAATCTGGCCACAAATCATCTGAAAAAATCTTCCTCTATGTGTTTCGTACAAAAAGGAAAAATGTATTTAGAGTTTTAGGTAAGTAGATTGGCAGATAATGAATTGACAAAAATGAAAAATCGTAATATTTTAATTTTGATATTCAAGTTGTCAGATGTCACTGACTAGCTTTTCCTGAATTCTTCTTATTTTACTTCATGTTTAGGGTGTGCTGTTGTGGAGTGCATCGATCAGGAGAGGGTTGCATGTTCGCTATTAGGACCAAAGGAAGAATCTACTGAAAAGTCAAACAAACCTGAAAAGAAATTAGCACTTGGATTGACAAGACTATGGACTGACGCAGCATTCCGCCGGAAAAATATTGCATCTCGACTTTGTGATGCCGCTCGAATTAACTGGACTATGCCTGGTATGGTGTTTCCGAAACATAAACTCGGAATTTTAGAACCATCAGAAGATGGTAAGGCTTTTATGTCAAAGTACACAGGTGGTGTTGGATACTGGTATACATACAGTGTTCCACAACCGTCTCCATAATTCAAATTCTAATCAAAAGTTGGTTTAGAATATTTTCAAAGCAAAAAGTGACTTATGAAAGCTTTTAAAATTGAACAAAGCAATCAATCTTGATCATTGTATGTATAGTTTTGTTTTTAAATAATTGTAATGAAATATCATGTTAGCGAATTAATTAATTTCTTCACTCGCCACATCAAGGAAGTTTTATACGCGTAAATAATAATAATATACTTAACTAAACTGCCTCTGTTGTTCAAGTTGTGTTCACATAATCGCAATGCAAAAGGCGTTGTTTTGTTGTTTAAACACAAGTCAGTATTAATGAATAGTTAGTGGTAAGCAGTTTTTAACCGTGTTATGTTCTTATTGTTGATATATTCATCAATTCATCTTATCTTGTCAACTGCGCATTACGTAAATCCGAATTTTTGTATAAATAAATTCATTGTTTACCCATTCGATTTGTAATCAATCAGAATAGACGAACTTCTAGTAATAGTTTAATTTTCATTTACCTTCAAGAAACGATCAAGTTTCGATTTTAAGTGCGAATGAAGTTGTTCACTTGAATAAAATGAAATAAGATCATAAGATGACAACGTGATCATAATTACTATAAATATGCATTATGCAAGTTGATCAGAAGTTCACAAAGAGTTACAAACAATACTTTTAAAATGGCATTTATAACAAATTTAATAATCGATAAAGATAAAGATATATTCTTATAATGAAAGAAATACTAATCAAACACAAAAAGGAACGTTTGAGTTCGCAATACATTAGGTAAAGGAAGTGTCCCGTCAATAAACAATACAATTATAAATGTCAAATGCTGGGTAATTAATTTATGAAAGTAGCATTCATTATAACAAAATTTTATTCCCTTTTTCCGTGCTCTCTTTTCGGCTTTTTGGAACTTTTTCGCTTGTGTTTGCGCTTGGAGCCGTCCTCCACTAAGTCAGCCTTCTTGGGGGCTGTGGTTGATGGTGCAGGGGAACTAGAAGGAGGAGCACTGGAGGACAGTGGCACTAAAATTGGAGGGAGTGTTGAAGCTTTATTTTGAGATGGACTGAAAACAACTTTTTCATCTTCCTCCTCTACACCGTCGCCCCTTTC
>JAHZND010004112.1:0-18043 GCA_027744115.1 Acrocyrtus sp. NNG-2020 | reverse complement strand
TAAAGCAATGTCATAAATGGACACGAAAGTGTTTGCTTTCCCTTTACAAGGTAGTCATCAATTTTATCACTGTTATTATTACATTTTGTATGGCTGCAGCCCAATTTACATGTCTATCCACATTGCTTAGGAATAGAACAGTGGCCGTTCTATCATTTCGAATGTGCGCCCACTATAGCTTTAGCTCGAAATTTCTAAAATTACTAAGCACGCACGCCTTGCTTTCTCGCAGTGAAAGTAGTAGTTAAATAAAAATTAATATCAGCGTCACTTCGCCCATCTCGTCATCTTACTACCTCGACCTCACTTTCCACTTTCTGTATTGAAAGACATAGCAGCAAAATAATTTTTACGCTTTTTTATCGAAGTAGTGTACATAGATACGACGCACAATTACACCAATATGCTGGTGATCTTCTTAATTACCGATACTGATGAGTCTCTAGTGTGAGTATGACCATCTAACAGAGCATTAATCTACCTAATAACTCTCTATTTTGATTTTGATTTGATTTGATTTGATAAAACTTTATTAACATTGTGTTACAATAATGTCAGTTGAAAAATCAACTGTTCTTCCCACATGAACACAAAACAAACAAAAGAAAGATCCAGATTCAAAATATCAGAAAGACATACCAATCAGCAACAGATACACAAGTACATACATAAATACTAATTTAAATAGATATTACTACGAAATCTAATCAAATATTCTCTAACCTTATCACGAAACCCCAAAAGGAGTCCGTCGTCATCAAACTCAAATTTTTTAGTATTTATAAAATCATTCCAATTTTTTATTGATTTATATATAATGCTATTATTAAACGAAAAAGACACATGTCTAGGCACTTCAAATTTCGGAAAATGTTTATTGAAGCGATGGGATTCCAAAAACCATCCTTTATACAACTCATTAGTCCTACCACAATAAACAAACTTAAATAACATGTACTTATACCTCTCATGTATTGTCAACACATTTGCCTTCTCCAACAACGAATTCACATTACTCCCCACATTTTTCTTACACAATGATGGAAAATAATAACTATTGAGAAAGTTCTCAATCTTAAGCTGAATTTTACTCACTTCACTAGAGGTGTTATTACACCATATAATCAGACAGTAATCAATTACACTTAAAGTAAAACTTGCCAGAAACACTTTTAGTACATTACTGCTAATTATCCTCTTGTACGCATATAATTTTCCTAATGACGCACTAACCCTAGAGCTCACCAATCTAGTATGTGGAATAAAAGACAAATGATCATCCAGTACAACTCCCAAATATTTAAACTTACGCACAAACTCCACAGGTTGTCCATAAATGCTCAATTCGAATAGCACCTCATCAATTTCTTTTCTTGAGTGGCGATCGTGTGCTTTTTTAAACCACATTGCTTTGGTCTTTTGGACATTTATTTTCATACCATTTTCCTCACACCATTTTTCAACATTTCTCAAGGAGGCCTGAACCTTCCGCAGCACATCTAGACAATCTGAGCCACCTGCAAAAACCACCAAATCATCAGCATACAAATAATGATCCAGGCCAATTATTTTTGAAATGTCATTAACAAACAAAGAGTAAAGTATCGGGCCCAAAGCACTTCCGGGTGGGACGTTGTTATCTATTGCTATAATATTTAGATGACTCACTCCCATTAACAATTCGAAACCTCCTGTTACTGAAATAGCTAACAAAAATTTTCAAAATGTAAGGCTCAACAACAAACTCCATCATTAATTTTTTTAACAATAAAACTCTATTGACTGAATCAAACGCTTTCCGATAATCAACAAACACTGCTAAACATTTACCCTTACGCTTATCAACAAAGTCAAACACATCTTTCGTGAAGCAGGCCACAGCCGTTTCACAAGACCTATTCTTTCTGAAACCATGTTGGGAATTGGTAAGCTTCTTTTCTGTCATTACATTCAGCCTATGAAACAGTATCTTTTCAAAAACTTTTGTAAGAAATGACAATTGAAAAATCGCTCTATATGAGCTAGCTTGAGAGTGACTACCTTTTCCTTTATACAATGGGACACAGTCAGCCAATTTAAACGAATTAGGTACAATGCATGTTGCAAAAATGTGAGCAAATAAAATTAAAACAGGCTGAAAAAACACAACAGAAAATCGCTTATAAATTTGCAAGGGCACATTGGTGACCAAACTATTTGCTTTTCTCACTTCACCAAATGCAGACACGATTTCATCAAGTTCTAGATGCTTCAGTTCATACTCCGGAATAAGTAATATACCTGATTTCGATTACTAGACAGGTTATTAGTTCGCATCTTTCTAGTTTAAATGACAATATGTGAAAATCGTGTGACTTATGCAGACTCGTTATGTTTTGTTAGACCTTTGTTTGAACAATTGATATGAATGTAGCTTTAAGATTGTCAAAGTTTGATGCTTCAAGTACCATGTTCATACATTAAGCGGGAAAGGTAAGAACTATGCAAATTAAGTTGTGGTAGCCACTACACTTTCCGACTCTCTGTTTTTTACTAGCATGCAGTAATAATATACATTGTGAGCGTAAAGAAAGGAAAAAAATAGACAAAATATGTTTATCCGTCAACTACCAGAGTTAAACTACCCCAATGTCCATACCCTCTTCACTTACTCGTTATTTTTCCCTATGCAGTACTCACAAGCGTACGATAATGGTAGGCCAATAAATATAAATATATTAAAAATATTTCGCCGTATGCAAAATTGAAAAGAATGAATGCGGTAGCACTTAAAATATTGAAAATATACTATAGATTAATTACAAGTATTACAACTGTCAGCTAAAAGAAAAGGGGATGAAAATAATCGCAGGGCATTTTTTATTTGAGTAAATATAAAGCTCTTTTGGTATTAATAAACGCAACAATTTACATAGTTCAGAACATTCTTTATTTTTTATAAAATTCCGTCCTCCATTTCTATTTATTTCTTACCAAAAGCAGTTAATTCGTAGTCTGTTACTTATTTTTATATAAGTGGCAGTCAAGAAATACAACTTATTAAGTTATACTTGTCGACTAGACTAGCAAATATAATATTCAGAATAAATTACTGTTACTTTAATTCGGGTAAGGCAATAATTAAATGCCTACTGTTAAATTATATACCATATAGAGAATAGAGACCTTTTCTTTTTCGTATGTAAATGTAGGTAAGTCGTGTAGCTCTTTACAAGGTACAAAAGTATCATTGTAAGTCAAGCAGGTTTTCATTTCTGCTTCTAATCTGAGCAAAATTGTAACTTTATGAAAAAGTTTGCAGAACGAATAAACAATTAAAAGGCTTCGCTAATAATACTTATATGATCATACACATTGCACTGTTGTCTTAAATCCGTTAATTAACAATTTTAAGGTGATAACAATGGCTTCAAAATATTTTAAACTAGATTTGTTAATAATTTTTTATAAAATTTAAATTAGAACTTAAATAGACTTAGACGTAGCACTGAAATTACTTAATTTTTCTTTGAATTCGTCATATTAAATAAAACTTCAAAAATTAAACCTTTATTGATTTAACTAATTAAGTAATTAGTTAATTGCGATCAGTTAGGTAAGTGTTTTAGAAACTAATGATGATGAGTTGCGAAAAAACATATATTGGAAATCATAGAATGAATTGAATTTAAATTTGGGTCGTTTACCGCGAAAAAATGGTTTCATTGGCATGCGAAATATACGCTGTGCTACCGTTACAAGGAAGGAAAGAGACGATGTTCAGATTTTGTGCATTTTTTGTAGAAAATGACGGTAGCAGCTGGTCACGTGACGAGCTACATTGCTACATTGCCCAGTTTACAGTTACCGTCGAAAAAGAAAAGGTCTCTAATGTCTTCAGAAATTTTTCGAATGATAATAAATTCAGTACTAAAATGTTTGTTTTTTCGTCTTTATCGTATTTAACATTCTGTTAGAATGACGTCTCCACAATCTTCTTTCTTTCAATGAAAAATGCTTGCCGCTTTTTTTTTAAAAAAAAAAACCTTACTAAGAAATGTCAAAGCGTGACAAAAGAATTAAGGACTTATGGAAATCGTTTTTGTAGAGATTAGTAACAGATGGCAATACGAGTCTGTTTTAGCATTGAATTAACTTCAGACCTCACCTTGACCGATGCGAAACTACCCAATTTTACCACCAAAGAATTTGGTCTAAAACAGCTCCAGCATAATAAACTCAGGGTACTTTATTTTCATTTCTATAAAGAAACATTTCTACAAAGAAAAGTATTGTAATCATTTCGTAAAGTAAATTTAATAAAGTCTTTCAAATGGTTTCAGATTTGTATCTTTTTAACTCGAAAAAACAGCACATTTGTTAATGTACATATATTTCTGTTCACCTAACAATAAGAATTAAATGGCAACAATTACTACTGTGAAAATATCCGTCATTTCAGCCATAACTGGGCTACACCTACACCGCATGGGACCGTGACGTGTGGGCCGTAATGTGTTTAATACCATTCTCAATGCAAGTGCGAAGCAAAATTCGCACTTGCATTGAGTTTTGCTTGCTTTTTGTTTGCGTGTCTGTGGCACAACGATTAGGCATTCAATGTGCTCGTATTTCATCTTTACACAAAAGCAAGTTAACTTGCGGATATCCGTATTTTTAAACACTAGCAAGCCATGGCAATATTTAAAATCCCCAGCACTCAATGTTTTGTGCCGCGATGACGCAGTAGTGTTAAAAACTTGGTTAGTATCATCGGTCTGATTCGACGGGGTATTTCCCGTGCAGAGGCATTTCAATGCGTGTAACTTTATTTAACATTAAGTAGATTTAAGCTTACTGAAAAGACAAAGAATTTTCAAACAATATTTGTGACATTTAATTCCACACGAATTTGCTTCAGCAGCAAGGCATTGATTTCTACCGCGCAAACTTTAGTTTTAATTTTACGACTTTAAGGTTTTTCAGGTTTAGGATAGTGTGGTATGTCATTTGTACGTTGTACGTAGAGCATAATGATTAGACAGGACTGACGCTTTGACGTAGTTTGTGCAAACATTGTATCATAAAGCTTAACTTTGGAGTTAGCTGTCTGACTCCGATTTAGCTTAAATTCACAGTTTTACCTAATCTCGGGGGTCTTGAATCCGAATATCACATTTATTTTCTTAATGGCGATCAAATTTTTCCTCTAGAAGTAAATTTGTTAAAAGTCCTATAGCAATTTATGCAAAATTTTGAGGTCCTTGGATTGCAGGGAGAAAATTCAATGTCGTAAACGAGATCAAGATATCAAATTTTGGGAAAATTATGAATTTCAGCTAAATTTGCTTGGTACTTTTCCATTTATAAAGGCAATAGTCATCCCTGCCTTGAATATTGACTCCATAATTGGAGAAATGTCAAGTAAATTTAGCTTTAGTTCATAATTTTCCCCACATTTGACATTTTAATTCCGAGTATAGCATCGAATTTTCTCCCTGGAGTGCAACGCTTTTTAAACAAATTTGATTCTCGAGGGAAATTGCGATCGTGGCCAAGAAAATAAATGTGCTATTCGGATTGAATACCCTAAAATTATAAAAATTGGAAATTAAGCTAAAATCTAAAAAACCTGTTTAGCACCTATCTTGGATTGATCCTCTGTACTCAACTGCTTCTTTTTACATTTGCCATTTTATGACACTTTTTAACAAATTAACCAGTGGGGTATTTGAGTCAAATCTTTTTAATATTAAAATAATTTATATTTTAAAGTCAGCTGTCAGTATTTTTAAATGTCAACGGACCGTACGACTTAAAATAGACGGTAGGCTAAAATTTTCAGCAACCCCTACTTATCGCACAGCGTTTTTTCGCAAAATTGGACGATTACTAAAATTTCACAAACGATCAACGATAATGGGTTAACTCAGCCACAGCATCCACTTCTTGCAGTAGGAGTAATTGACCCTTCATTGTTATCCACCACGACAACGTTCCTTCTAGTAGTCGGCTTTCTTTGTTGGCTCTCCACGGTCAACACCATTCGTTCACTGAGGTCAAGAAATAGATCTTCTATATTTTGATTTAGTTTAGCCGACGTTTGAAAATGCTTTGCGCCAACTAGTGTAGCATAGCTGGAAAAGGGTTTACAAAATTGTACACGTTAATATGAAGTTCTACAAATACAAAAACATCGTATCAAGCATTTTTATTTAAAATGCATTTGGAATTTATATAGTACCTTTCAGCTTCCTCTGTGCTAACGGTTCTCTGACTATCAAGATCAGTCTTATTGCCAACAATGGAAAGGCATATGTCGTTCCCAAGCATTTTTTTTAACTCTTTTACCCATGCTTTTACCTGCATATAAGTAAAAAATTGGAAGGGAAATTAAGAACATTCAAAAATAAATTCCGATCATAGTCAGATTGGTTTAGCTAAAATTCAACGCTCCACAAGCTTGATATTAAACATGCAGTCTAAATAATAAATAATAGATTCCAAACATTAAATATACAAATTTGCTATTTAGTCTGTTCAATACTTACCTGCAAAGTTGTGACATGCTTATCGTTGAATCTATCCTCCACATAGCGCAGCACAACGGAGGTTTTTCCTACACAACCTTCCCCCAGTAGAACTACTTTAAAACTAAAAGAACGTAAACTACTTCCACCTATTTGAGGAGTTGACGATCCATCCATAATTTACTTGTATTCCATTAACAAGTTTAGTCTTAACAAGCGCTGTTACGAGTTTACGACTANAGAACTACTTTAAAACTAAAAGAACGTAAACTACTTCCACCTATTTGAGGAGTTGACGATCCATCCATAATTTACTTGTATTCCATTAACAAGTTTAGTCTTAACAAGCGCTGTTACGAGTTTAGGACTATATAATTGATTGCACACAACAGACCACTTTTAAATATTTAAATGGTGCGGAAGTTTCCTAGAATGCGTTAATCTAAAAATCCGCTTAAGATGAGCACATTATTGTATTTGCTGAATGCACAAGCGTTTGTAAAGTAAAAAATTCAACACTGTATGTTAATTTAATATATCAAAAGTTCATAAGAAGTGGAGAACTAGGGCACCCAATATACCTGTAATAACATTGATCAGCTGGCCTGGAGGTTAGTTGATGCACAAGGGGTCTCGTGCAAAAACGGGGAGATGAGAGAGATGTCTCTTGTTTCAAGAGGAGAATCCTCTCTACAGAACGGTTCCTTGTAATGCCCTGGTACCGTGGGCTTTGCGAATGGTAAATCTGATCTAATAAAGCCACTAAAAGTATTTTGTACACTAGCCTCTTTCAATAAAACTCGTAGTTTTAAATTGAAATTAAAGCAAAATTGCAAAACATAATGTAAGCAATAAGGAATATTACCTAGATACTTATCTCACAACTAAATAAAAATAAGAACGCAAAGTAAAACAGGCGTAACCAATCCGTGAGAATCTTGTTGTCCTAAATTTAAAATTTTTTTGGAAATGTTTTCGCTTTTTTATATTATCCATTTACAGTCATCATTTTCAGAATTTAAGCAAAATCGTTCTTCTTATAGTTTTATTAATGTTAAGAGATATTGTATGCACCACAAAGGTAAATAAAATCTGCAAAAAATTATAGCTGAGCTTGACCTACATTAAATAATCCTTAAGAACATCCCAACCAAGCGGTGATGTTAACTTCGAACTAGCGAAAGGTGTATGCTGGGATGGGTAAAAAGTGGTATGCGGAGATTGATTGAAATTGTGCTGTGAGACAGAGCAGAAAATAATTGTAATCCATCATTAACGAAACTATTAGCAAAAGGGAATGCGACATCTTTTTCGGTTTAGTAACTTCACGGGAAGTCACTTTTTGAACTCTTGAAACCATAAACTATTGAAATTGTAATTCATCATTAACAAAACTAATGCATGATGCAAGAGCTGTCCAAATTTTGGATATTTCCCTGGAAGTCATTTTTTGTAGTCTTGGAACCATGAAGTATGCCAATTTGCAGTATACATTTCAAAGCCCCTGTTTCTATTTTCTTTTCCAACAGTACACCTTTCCAAGCCCCTATTTCTACTTCCTGTTCCAACAGCTTACCTTACCAAGCGCTTATTTCTACTTCCTGTTCCAACAGCTTACCTTTCCAAGCGCTTATTTCTACTTCCTGTTCCAACAGCTTACCTTTCCTAGCACCTATTTCTACTTCCTATTCCAACAGCACACCTTTCCAAACACCTATTTCTACTTCCTGTTCCAACAGCCTGCACTTCCAAGCCCGTTTCTATTTCCTATTCCATTAGCATACCTTATATATGATTATTAATAAAAAACAAGCAGAATTACGAGCAAAAAATTTCTGTCTGCTTCAGCGATTGTACCCATGACCGCCACACGCAGCCCATGCATGCCGAAGTCAGACGCTCTGCAAACTGAACTGTGCTGACATTATACTGAAATGGTATAAGCATAGCCGTACTACGTAGATAGGTATGCAATATGACTGGACTGAACACGTGACTGGACGCACGCACGCACGGAAGGACGGACGGCGAGCAAAATTACTACCTTGTAAGCAGCAATGCTGCTCAGTCAAGCTAATAATTCCGTTTTTCTTCTCTTGTCAACATGACTCTTTTGCTCTATGTCTTGACTTTCAAATAAAGAAATTGAAGAAAGATTTTTCATAGAAAAATAAAAAAAGCGATTGTGATAAAAACCAATTTACGGAGTGACCCACTAATGAATCGAATGAAAGAAGAAATGGGTTGTGACTGATTACATCCTGCCTGTAATAATTTTCTACCAAACCATAAGCTTAAATACAAATTATTTTAAACTAGGTAACCACGTC
The DNA here is from genome assembly GCA_027744115.1 of Acrocyrtus sp. NNG-2020. NCBI lineage: Eukaryota > Metazoa > Arthropoda > Collembola > Entomobryomorpha > Entomobryidae > Acrocyrtus > Acrocyrtus sp. NNG-2020. The sequence goes on along the minus strand of JAHZND010004112.1, from coordinate 9,204 downwards.
TACGTGCTGGTAAATACCAGCACGCTCCAAAAGTGTTAACAAACAATTAGTAATATCATATATTTAGAGCGGATATAAAGTTGCAATGGTAATTTAACACCTCTTGATATGAAAGTTCTCTACTCTCATTGCGATTTTTGCCGACATTGCGCGTTTTGTGTTGTCGTCAGAGAACGTCCTTTGTTCATTTACAATTTTGCATTTTCAATTTAACAAAAAGTAATGAGTGCAAAAGTTAAAGGAAAAAGTTGCTTACTTAACCGTTGTTCCACATGTGATAAGGTATTAATTGTGCAAATTTCCAGGTTTCTAAATGATGTACCTTAGGCAAAACATCTTTTCATAGTGAACTTTTTCAAAGATTATTTTTAAATTGAAACTGAAAATGAGCAAAGTACTCGCATCAGTCAAGTTTAGTGCCATTCAACCAAAATAAAACAAAAAAACCTACAACTGACCGGTAGTGAAGTAGAAGTATTTTTCTTCGATCGACAGTAGGTATTAGCACAAATACATAAGTCCAACTCGTGGTATATGCTTTTGAGCCCGTAGAATTACCGGAGTCGTCGCCGCTTTTTAGTTTTAGTTTTAGTTCTCTGAATGAGAAAATAGAGTCAACAAGGACAATCATTATCCATGGGAGGACATATACTTTGTCCAAATTGGACAAAACTGGTTTTTGTAAAAATTCAAATGCATTCGCATTTTATATTAGCAGGAATCATATGGGTTGAATATATTCTGGAATTCAAAGAACCGCAGTGGATAAAATGATGCTTAGATAACATACACAGTGCATCAGGTAGTTACAGTAAAAGATTAATTTTATTCTCATGATAAAACCACAATAAAATATCATTTCATATCATTCGTGTTACAGTTATTTTTCTTTTCAGAAACTAACTTAACATTAACATACTGAATATGATCAGCAAACAACTGCTCCTCCCTATGGATGCGTGTCGTTATTTTCCATAGCTGCTATGCTGATAAATGGTTTTCCTTGGTGGGCACGGGGTTGAAAGAGAGAACTAATTCATAACCCAAAGAAACGAAAAGTAGAAGCCCATCCTATAATGATAAACCTGCCAACGTACGGAAAAATGAGTAAGAATGTGTCTTTGTTTGAAGAATACTAACAGTGATGTTTCAAGACATTGATATATGTGCCCGAAATCTAGAAGCTGACATTGTGTCGATTAATAATATAGGCTTCCGTTACGAATTTCGGATTATCATTATGTACGCTAATTTAACCTAAAAACCGACACCCCAATATGCCCAACTACGAGCAAAATTATTGCTGCCTTACATGCGTCACCTACATCCTACACCGAAACCGATTTTGCAAAACCAATATTATTATACAATAACCATTACATAAAACCTATTTAAACATGATGTAACACTTAAAAGGTTCATTGTAACCATGCAATTGAACCTAGCAACCAACCAGCAGTGTGAAAATTCACCGTTTGGCACATTGGTTTACAAACTCGCTTTCAGGGTGCACGCATCGTATATCCATTTTTTATATTTGTAATATGACAGACACAAATACATAGACAGAATACTGTCTTGTAGAAAAATACTGATATTGTAAATATTTAGATGGGAATATTTAAAAATTACATTTTTTAAAAAATTTTAATTTAAAAAGCTTACATTTTAATGCATACTTATATGTAGGTACTTATACACATAAACGGTGTTAAACTGTCCATATTTTTATCCTGTTTATAATTTTGTGTTTGTAGTATAAATACTAAACATTTAATTTTTAACGGTTCTGTGGATAAAAATGGTCAAAATCCAGTAGACTAATATCCATCCAATCGTTGACAAAAATCCTGGCCAAACGTGAGGATGGTCAATCCCCCATCCTCGAGTAGCGAGGGATCGCATTGACTCGCAGGCCATATTACAGGGCACTAGATATGCAATGTACTGCAAAAACTTTGGAATTCCTGTTGGGAAAAATACATAAACCGTTAGTATTTAATCATAACGGATACAGAATATAGAGCAGTCTGTACAAACGTTTGCGTTGAAGACCTCTTTCGAAGTGGACATAGATTTGACATAGATAAAACTACTATAAAAATGTGTTCACAGTTTAAAAACGCTTTAAAATTGGCAATTTAAAACCGCTAATTAAATTACTGTTATTGCATGATAAAATGCATTCAATCGGTTCACAATATCTATAGTGCTACAATTGGCAAAACATCACTTTTCCTTTCCACTACTTTAGTATGGAGGTTTTTGCTGTCTATCCGCTACTGTTTAACCAAATAATTGAAGTTAATTAAAAGAAAAATTGTATTCTAGAATAAAAATTTCCATCACCTTCAAGTGGCCACACCATTCCAGACAAAACCATGTTGGGATAGTAGGAACCAATTGAGACCAATATGGTCTGCACTTCCTCTGTGCAAAAAGTTGAAGCTAGAAATCCCAATGACAATCCGCAAAATCCAATTAGCAGGGATAAAATAATTCCCCAGATAATGGGCCCATTAAATTGGATAGTAAACATTTGAGTGATAATAAGAAAAATTAAAATGGTTTGGACAACGAGAACCATTCCTTCAGTAATAAAGTACGAGACAAGGATTTCCACTGTTCTAACTCCGGATACAAGGCCACGATCCAGAGTTCCACGTTTTTTGTCAGAAATGTGGTTGACACCTCCGGTAATTAATGGACAAAAAAATATTATTCCTAGAAGAGCACTTGGGGCAAGGAATTGCCGGAAGTTGGTGTCAGTGGAACCATAAATAGGTTCTTCAAGCTTGCAAATAGAAAAACCAATAATTTTCAATATCGTGAAACTGATTAATTATGTTCAAAAAATGACATAATGGTCTCTTATACTGTAAATGTACCTTTAAAGGAATTTCGCCAACTCTCCGATCAAATCCACATGACTCAAAGAGGTGAACAATGTATTTTTGAAAGGTGAAGAAAAATGTAGTACGTATCGTCTCTGCAACCTGCTTACCTATGGTAACATATAATACATAAACAAGACTTTTACATTAGCACATTTAAATTAGCATGTTGTTTAATACCTATAAATACTACTAATTGCTTTTCTTGTCATATTTTTAGAAACACCCTCCGTATATTTTGTAGTATATTTTCAGTAAGGAATTTGGAAACCGTTAACAATCCACTAAAATTAACTACATCGACTAATAATAAAAACAATTCAATGTTTAACTTTAACGGAAAACGGAGTCCATATTCAAAGTTTACGATTCCGAGTTATCTAGTTTATTATACGCAAAGGGAGCCCCCAACTTGCTGCCCTTGCTGGACACAAAAATGTCCGTAGTTGGATACGCAGTAGTTGTTTAATACGAAATGACAAACAACTTATCTGAGCATGACCAAATTCAGAGGTTTTTGAATTCGTTCTTTGTAACTACATGATAGCAATTTAGTTGTCTTAACTCACTTGTCATGTCCATCTCGAAAGATATTATTGATCCATTGAGCACATCTTCCGTTGGCTCCGCACCACTGATAGCTCGTTCGTACATGTAGGTAGAGTAATTTTCAGGAAACACCATAAATCCCCAAGTCCGTCCGGCTTTAGTCTGTGCCAAAGCCTCCTCTTCCGTATTGAAATATATCTGATAATGAAGATTAAACATTAGATTATATCAGCAATTGCAAAAACAATTGCCTTTGCTTTGGTTAGCAGTTAGTTGATGGATACTATTTTATTTTTAAAATGCATACAAGTTTTAATGTCCTATTTGTTGAATTTTGAGCAGGCAGCAAGTCTAGAAAACGGCAACTCAGATGTTGCTCAGAGCAGCCATCCATTGAGTAATTTACGCACTTAGAGTCCTTGTTAACCACACCTACTTCCAAATCCGTTGGATCATTTCCGACAGTTACACACACGTTCATCATTTGAATACAAGGTAGAATTAATACAAAAAAGAGGAACCTGTAGAATTTTCACGTAGCAATTTGACATATTTAATGCTACATATGGGAGTTTTTTTAGTTGATTTGATTTATTGGGTTGTATTTTGAACGTTTATTTTTACTCTACATACAAATTTACTTACTTGCGATTTCTCATGAGCAGAATTAGATTTTTCCTCACCAAGGCTTTTAGCCTTGAAATACCTAAATGAATCTCGTCATGAATGTCTTGCTTAAAGGATTGTCTTCGCTTGTAGCTGATAACAGAGCGAGAGGATAGCGTTTTTTCCAATGTGTGCGGACGCTGCGGAGGCTGCGCTTGTGGATTAGTAGATACTTTTAAGACTGGAGTAGGCTCGGGTGTACTATCCTTAGTCGAATTTATCGGCCCTCTAAATCTTGCTTCCCCATTAGTATTCACATTTGGATTGTTAGCTGCTGTAATAGAGAGACGAGCTTGCGACTGAAAGGAAATCTCTTCGATAGCTTGAGCAACCGGATCATCATCAGATGGTTTGTCATCGTTCATCCCCCCTTCCGTTGTTCCCATTGTGTCATTTTTGCATAGTTTTAGCACAATGTCTTCAAGAAGATTTGTATTGTACTCCTGGAGCAGTGCGTCTGGAGATTTTTCGGCGAGAAGGCGACCACTTCGCATCAATCCTATCTAAATATTTGAAAAGCATATTGTGAATTATTGCAAAAAGCTACTGACGTCATAAGTACTTGTAGCAAGTTATAACAGTTTCGCAACTTTATAGCTGATTTACTGAAAAGATTAAACGGCATTAAAACGACATTAAAACTGCATTTTCATTTAAAGTTTACGTAATGGGCACTTACACTGTGTGATTGTCTTGCCTCCTCAATGTAATGCGTTGTGATAATCACAGTAGTTTGTCCCCTTGAAACCAACTTGCATAAATGATTCCAAATGCTGTAAAACAAAAGTTAAAAAATCCTTTATGTCCACAATAATTTATAGAATTTTTTGTATTATACATTTTTTGGCTAATTTATATAATGTTTAATTAGTTATTAAACAGAAGTTCGTGGCTTAGCATACTACTGTAAGCACGTGTGCTAGCATGACACGATTAACTAACGATTTTCCTTCTTACTGTCACAAATTGTAACAGACGCTAATCTCTTCCCTTGTTAATGAACATACTTTAAATAGACGATGTTAAAATTAACAGTCAAGTTGGAAAACGGTGCCCTCACTCGACTACACGAGTCCGAGGGTGTAGAACAATAGGCCTTAGGCACTTTTTTAGAAATGCAGGTAGGTCACGATTTAAACCTGAAAAAGGTTAAAATTGTTCGCATCCGAGTCTGCTTTTGCGCCTATTTTGTTTCGCATTCCAAGTTATGTTCGTAATTAGCATAGCCCGATCTTCATAAAATTTGACATATGCGGAAAGGAGAACATCTCAGTTTTTCTAGACAAAGCATCTACTTGTGGTTCAGTTTATGAAGTGACATTATCCTGTGAAAACATTTTTCATTCACTTTGTGCTCAGTGTAACTCGCAGCCAGGAATTCTGTATATTAATATCTTTGGTCATTTTGATTAATTAGTTACAATTCATAGCTTAACTAAAGATAAATGTAATAGAGATGTGGATTACGAATAAAAACTCCTTTGTCTGCTGCAACTAAAGCCTAAACTGAATCAATATTTATGAATTTGCTGTTCGCGTTTGTTTTACATTACAGAGATCACAAAACGTTGAAAGTTCCATAATTTTCGATAAAAAAAGTCTCACCCCGCGTTTCCCATGCATCCTTTCCAACCTAAATATTTTCCCATCCTTAACATTTACCAGTCTTATTTCCCATCATTTCAAACACACCTAAACCACACTCATACTCGGTGAGTGTGCATGAAAATTGCTTCGCAAGCCAAGGCAACATGTTTAGGTATTTAAAATCCGCGTGTTATCTAATTTGTAATAAGAAAGCCGTAGCAAAACGCTTTAGTACAACAGAGCAACCCTTGATCAAGAACAAGATGTCGGTTGCAAACATTACTGTTAATATGTTATTAAAGCGTCCAATTACGAAGATACAAACAAACAGTTTGCTTATTTCTATGTATTAGAATTGCGTAATTGAACTTTTTTTTGCCATCCAAACGAACTTTAAATACAGCATTTTAATAAACAATATATTGTTGTTATTTGTTCTGCCTGATCATAATAAATTGCCGAAATGTCGGCTCACGTTATTTGGAATATTAAATTAAGCTAGAATATGAATATTACTTACATTTGCTAATTTGCATACAAACTTGCAAGTAACAAACTTAAAGCCTCCTTAACTTTGAATTGCATTTTAGCAAATATTTTTTAAAGACGGATTGTTATTATCTTAAGTTCCTAGCAATTTTATGAATAAAATGGTAATGTATCCTCATCTAAGGATATTGGCGGAGGATTTACATTCAGGCGCATGAAAAACAGTATGTATAGCTTTGCTACTAATCGGCAATACAACAAAACGAATCTATTGTCCATGAAATAATAAAAAGGAAGAAAGTGTTACTTACTTTTCGCGTAAGAGCGGATCAACTCCCACTGTCTGTAAACATTTAAAATATTTACAAATTATTGCATTAGAATATCTGAATATTTCAACGCAAAAAATGTGGCACAGACAATGTACTTACGGGCTCATCAAGAATTAGAAGTTCTGGAGAGTGAACTGTAAACAAAATAATAGTAGCAATGCATAGTTGATTACTCCACAATTTTCTGGACATTAGGAAGTCACGTCTTGTGTTGTACTTAGAATTTAGTTTAACTTACTTAATGCCGCTGCAAATGAAACTCTTCGCTTTTGTCCACCACTAGATTAAACAAGATTAATTTTAGTTTTGTTTGTTATTTTTAAGCATAATTATTGGTTTCCAAGGTTTTCATTAACAATGGAAATAAAATCCTGCTGCGTTGGTCACTTAATGTTCTCTTTTGCTTTTTACCTAAGCGTCCTTACTGTCCTAAATGCCGGGGGCAAATCCAAGAACTCGATAAGAAAATCAACCTGATCTTCAATCTCATCCTTTGACATCCCACAAATCGTACCAAAATATTGAAGTGTTTCAGAAATTGTGAAATCCTCATACAAGCATATATCCTGTAATTAACCACCATCAGCTTAAAATATGATTTGGAAAATGCCCAACAAGTTAACCATACGTATACGTTATATGGATGCATATCCTGTACCTGAGGCATATATCCCACTCTACGACCAGGAATACCACTTTGCTTTGTTCCTGGTCTTGCTCCAAATACAGTTATACTTCCTTCATCTAGCTTCCTTAAACCAACAACACATGAAAGTGTGGTAGTTTTACCACAGCCGCTGGATCCTAAGAGACTGTAGCTGTAATTATATTTTATATTTTTATAATTCACATGAAATATCTGCAAATTTAAAGTCTTCACATTTTTGGTTTAAGAAGATGGGCAAATTCCATCCCCAATCATGATTATATTTTACGTACATAGTTCCTTCCTTCACTGTCATATTGAAGTCGTTCAAGACTGGGCTCTTAGCTCCCCTATATGTTTTTATGGCATTACGGATGACTACCGCATTATTCGAATTCCACTCCGTGGCTTTTCTGTTGTTTGCAGTTTGTCCTGGCGGTTCCTTTGGAATGGTGCTTACAATGGTAGTTTCCCTATTGAATCCGTTAGATGAGCCTGATGCTACACCAGAGTCATTTTTGTTAAGACTATTCATTCCAATTTCTTCTGGGCCTAGCTCATAGCCGGGATTGTCGTAGTTTTGCTCACTAATTGTATCTGCCATTTTCCAGAATTTTCCCGGTTTTGTGAAAGTCGACAAAGCTTTTTCCACTTACTACCGTTTAAAAGTTTATTAATAACTGCTGCAGCCCAGTAATTGCTATATATGGAGAAGTAGTTTATCTGTTGACTTGTTAAAACTTTTATGTTAATAATAATAGGAACTTCCCGAATAAACAACACATACTTTGTCACCACTAATATGAAATTCAAAACGGCGTTTGATGTGTTTTTTGCAATTCTGATTTCACATTGCCCCAGATCATCCCGGGTTACTATATCGGACTCCGTTGGGGACCAGTTTTTGATTAAAACTAGCAAATGCTCAAAGCCTCTTGCACAACCAGTAAAACCGCAAATATGGACGTGTAGCGATACACGTATCTATTAGCTTTGTACGTAAGAGATTTATTTTTTCTGAATTTTTCCTTACGGGTGCAGTGGAAAAACCCTTTTGGGAAGAACACTACTACGCATTTATAAAAACTATACTTTGGTACTTCTTTTTACTTAGAAATCCTTGTGAACTTCAACGTAGGTAGTTTCTAGAACTTTCAAGAATTTTAATCTGCTCTTGTCTTGTTCTCAATGCTTCCAACCTGAACTTCAATAAGTTAATTCTACTGACCCTCAACCTTGTAACAATCGGATAGATTCCTCATCCACGCCTCAGTTTTGTCCGAAGGTAAGAAATAAGATATTCCCAGAGACGAAACTGGTATAACTATAACCACTCATACTACCACATTCTTCCTAACCTTCCATTAGCTGAAACCATATGAATTCCGTATCATAAACGTTCTTAAGACGAGTGACTGTGGATTTTATGATCCCAGTTTGCTCCCATGGTTATTAGAGCGATATTTTTCCATCAACTTCTTAACAAAAAGAATAACCACGACAAGAGAAAAATGAAAAAGCTTATGAGATATTAGGAGTTAACATGTCTGCCCATGTTGCTTCACCTTCATTTTTCCATTGTCCAGCATTGCGTACATGATAACGAGGAAATTCAAGTACATGCACGTACCTCGACCATGTAAATTTGTTTACCATTTCATTGGCAGACTGGCTAGGTATGTAATGAATATTTTTTGCAATTTCTGCAAAAAACAAAAGAAACACAAAGGTACAATAAGGATCCCGAATTTTATGCCTGCAAAGTACAAAAACACTAGTCACCTTGATTCTTATTTCTTTTCACTAAAGTCATTGGCTATTAGCCAAACAGTTAAATCCGCTTACTTTGATGTTGAAACTCGCTCATACTTTATGGACTTCCAGTCCAGTTCCAAAAAGTGTTAAGGTATATATTTTCGCATATTGTTCATGCCTCGTGTACAATGATAATAAATCGGGTAAACCGACGGTTGAGACCTGCTGCGTAAGCAATGTACAATTGTATAATATCTCAAAAGGTAGTTCAGTAGCACACCATCGG
>JAHZND010004111.1:0-13462 GCA_027744115.1 Acrocyrtus sp. NNG-2020 | reverse complement strand
TTTATGAGGCTTTCCTTCCGCGTCAATCTAGCAAGAAATCACTTTAACAGTTTTATATAAGAAATTAGCTTTATATAGTATAAAAAATATCTTACGAACCAATCCGGTACTCTCCAAAATACATTTTCCTAGGCACTAATGATTAATCCATAAATATAATTTAAAAGTTGCACAGAAACTGAATAAATTAAATTAAGTTATATTTATATAAGGAGGGTATACTGCTGTGTCGCTTGGCTTAATATCTTTAATGCTGGTCGCGTTGTATCCTTTCAAACATCCACCGATGGATAGAGCATGTTCCTCCACAATGTCAAGCTGGACACCTTGGCATTCGCTCATTATCTTGTTATCGTCCTGGGCCTTTAGGATAAAAAATATTCATTTTTTCCTCCATAAAAATTGTTGTAAAAATTGAGTTTGAATTGGCAGCTTTTACTATAATGCAGCTTACCTTTGCAATTTCAGCTAGAATTGCTAGCCATGCTAGCACCAGAAACCAACAAAGACTCATGCGTGATTTTGGTGGGGGTTTCATCGCTACTTCCGCAAAATTTTTCTCTTCTGTTTGCTGTCCAGCTATGCCCCTTTTCCAAGTTGATATTTAGCTATTAGTGAACTATGGTCAGAGATTGAAATTCAACCAACTGATGATATCACTGACTGATCGAGTGAGCTGCCTTCACAGTTTTTCGCTGTACTGTAGTGCTATTGCGAGTGTGAAATGAAAGCTAAAATTTGTTTGGCTAGCAGGGTTTTTATTGCCAAAGTTGGTTCCCAAATTCCGGCAAATTATTTAATTGCATCCATTATTTCTGACCTCCTACATTTTTTATTTCATTCGGTATTATTTGTGATGCATGATTTGCATAGACGACCGGTTAATATTCCTAAGCAAAGTTTTAATAATATATATAAATTATTTTGTGGTAAATCAAACCACATTTAATTGAAAATGACAACGCATGCATGCAGATAATAACCTACCAATCTATTTTAAGCACACATTGTATCTCTAATCGCGAGTTTATTTTTAGCCTATTATTAATTGCTGGGAACACTTTTTATCGTCAATAAGCTAGTCTGGTGTTGGATGAACAAAGACTTCACGGAAAAGCTAATTGCACAATGATGCGCATTTTATCATTAAATGATAGATTTATCATTGAATATGATAGACTTTTGTTTAGGGAGACTCCAGTCCAAAATCACTTTAAGTTTGAAGGTCAATGCTTATAAAAGTCAATAGTTCTTCGATTTTGGGCAAATTCTGTTATATGGCTCGTTATGCGTGAAATAATAATTAGTGTGGAGATATAATTGCCTACAATTTAATTAGCAATTTTGATATTTTTATATATATCTATGAATTTTTATTTTTTTAATACTTTTCAATTCTAGGTTTTACAGAATTGTTATAATTGGAATAATTATCTTTGTACTGTTTAGCAGTTAAGACATTCCCAGGTGACGGGGCCATCAGATCCACCAAAGCGGGCGTAGGTGTTGGACTCCATGTCAATAAGGTAGCCACTTGGCTGGGCGTTCCTGGAGCAGCATCCGTTGCAGTCGCTGTCTCCGCAAGTGTCACAGACGAGGGCATCAATGCTTCTTGATCCTTGACGGACACGGATCATCTTGTTCTTGTACCTGTTGATGTCGCCGTGAGTAGAGAAGAGGGCTACAATGTTGGTGTCGACGACATATTGGTGGGACTTCTTTCCACAGAAGGCAAACTCTCCCTCCCATCGGCAGCCATTGAAGTCATCACACTCAGCATTTCCGGGGCATGCTCTCCTCTCAGCGTCAGTGTAGGGTGGAGAGATGTTTGACCTGCAGCACGGAGGATAGCTGCAGTAGTTGGTGAGCTGACCTAAAGTAGATTAAAGAAAGTAATTAATTAGCGTCTGATTAAAGAATAATTTTTTATTTTACAATTTATTCCAAATTAATATTTTTTACCGTTAAGGGCAGTGGAGGATTGGAAAACTCCAAGGAAGACTACGACGGCTGCTAGGCGTACAGCGATCATTTTGGAAAATTTGTTTTTAAGAGAAAGTTGATTTCTGTTGATTTAGAAAAGACTGAACTGAGCAGAACTATACCTAATCAAAAAAAAATCAGCTCAATTTATACTATTTTGGAAGTGCTCACTTCAAACTCGAAATGCGATTTCGTTGGGGGCGGGGACAATTAAGATAAACATTTTTTGTCAAAATTATTTGATCATCACTGACATACTGACATGTTATACAGCGACAGCACTGTTGACATTTTAAAGATGAAAAATGATAAATTGCGGCTTTTAATTGATTTGTCAAAAATATAAAATGATGAATAAATACCTTCCATTTTAACATACTTTGGCAATATTATTGTACAAATATCTATGAACTAAATATTTTGGTGCTGTTTGCTAATTGATTCTCAAAAACTCATTTACACAGTATTCTCAATTGTCAGTAAAAATGACAAGTGACATGATATCCTTATTGCGCTTATCAAACTATGCTTGTGTGTTAGCACGACGATGCACAAAATTATCAGGCATGCGGCAAATAATCGGTAAACGCGTCACGCCGTAGGATTGTCCCCGTGTCATATTCAAAATACCCAGAGGTTCGTTGTTTTTTCAAGTGTATTGTTTTTAACTTGGTGGTAATGTTTGAGTCTTGAAAGTTGTACGGTTATACCTAACACAAAACAGCTTAATATTTTACCACACCGATTCTGAAAAGCTTTTGAGTAGCAGTACTTTGTCAAAGCAGGAATTAAAGGATGATGAAATTTTACTGACAATTGAGAAAAGATGAGGTAATTCGTATATATTATTCTTCCCATCAATCTTTGCAACTTGTCATTCACCTAAGTCCAGTTCTAACTGCAATGCTTTAATTAGCGTGCTGGCGTTTAATTTTTATCTAGCTTAAGTCATGAAAAAATTAGATTATGGAAATTTGGGGTACAATGAGAAATCATTACTTCTCTTGGACATTTCGCAAAGTTAATTGGGACGGGAGGAAAAATTACTGCAAAGGAGAAGTTGGCTGCAGTTACCTAACTAATTTTACAACAAAATGGAAAACGCTAAAATAACAGCCAACATTTTTTATGCTTTCTGGGGACATGAGTACGCAATTTAAATTGAAAACGACTTGCAAATCTATTCATTAATGAGGGGGCTTCTATTTTGGTAGATATATGGTAGAAAATATGAAAAATGTCGTAAATAAATTTAAATATAATTGTCTTATTGCCACCAGTACGTGGAGGGCTGATATATCTTTAGATATCTTTAGCTGAAATATGGTGTTATCTGTATCAAAAATTGTATGAATAATAAGCAGCTGCTACTAGTTATTCTACTTTCTGCTTATCATAAAGTTGAACTAGAAACGGTTATCGGAGCAAAGAGAGCTAATATCCCAGATAACATAGCTATGCAGACCATGTTCTTGGTTTGGGGATGACAACTAAAAACTTTCAGGGGCGCAGGTGCAAATTCATGAATTTTATACAAGTCCAAATTATAAGTAGGTAATACATTAAAGGATTTTGGTAAATAACTAAGATACTAAGAAAAAAACGTTTCATTCAGTGTTCAGATAACTACAGCAAAGAAGAAAGGAGAACCTTAGGAGAAGGCCAAGGGCTTTGTTCCATTTACATATTTCAAAAACGAAGATTTCCAGCCCACATGATCCTGAGCTATGGCGCATGCACGGCGTAAAGTGAACTGAAACGATGACCTACTATAATGAGACGATATTTAAAATCCCTTATTTGACTTTTTAAAATTTCTTACTTTAGTGCTTCGCTCTGGAATCGCACAATACTATTTTAACTGGAGCACGAGTTGATAATGCTGAAGCTGGGGAAGTTATCAATGGTAGACTTTCTACCTTTACCCTGAAATAAAGTTTGGTGTCGAAGAAGTAAAACGTCGAAAATGAAATGCTAGTTTATACAATACGAATATTTTGACCAAAATAAAAAATGCAAAGTTAAAAATACACAAAAGAAAACTGGTCATGCGCTATAAACTCTAATCAATGATAGCTTTAGCCTAGTGTAGTAGCAAAGTTCGAAATACGAACGTAGTAACCACGGGTCCTGAACTGGTATAAAAGGCATTGCTGAACTGCCATCGAAATCATTATTGTTGGAGAGCTTCCGCCTAACATAACATCTTGCTGTAAAAACTCCAGGCGACGAGTAAATAATCGAAATTTTCAAGTAACCAGGAGAACATAAATTATGGCATCGGGTAACGGCATGGAGAATTTATCCCCAGTGGAACCGAAGGAAGAGCCAATGGATTTCGCCGATATAGATTTTGATAGTGACGTTTGGTGGGACTTTGAAGCAGCCCTTGGCGAGGTCGGAGCCGCCGGAGGATCATGTGGAGTAGCACCACCAGTAGATGAGCATCACACGGTAAAAACACAATACATAAAATAATTAATAGACTATAAAATAAATTGTGCATGATATTGTTCAAGATGTTGCAAAGTGTAAAATTTGAAAAAATAAAGTTTTCAAATAATGACCAACTCACTTTGATATTTTTGCAGGAGGAAACACCATCCACCGAAATGGCTACACTTGGCTTTAAAAACCGAAAAGTTACAATGCAGGGTGGAGTTTTGCAAGTCTCAGAAGAAATGGATGACCGTGTCTCTACGGCTTCAAATGCTACTTCAATTATGGGAGCTCCGGTAGAGGACTTAGAAAACGTCTACGTTAATCACAGAGATGCCATTGTTGATAAGGACATGTTTATATCTACTCCACTTCACATCGTTAAGACAATGGTGGCACGAACTCAACACAAATTACACATTGAGCATTGCATCATGAAGAGCCCTGACAAGAAACACGCTGTGCACCGTGTCGAAATACTAGTTGGGCCAATGCGGGGTAAGTTTTTGCATTTTTCTTTCAATCGAAATTTTCATTTTGAAGCTATTTCGGCCAAATACTTTATTTTGAAATATTGGCTTTCCTCCATGCATAAAGGTGTTGGACAATGTACAAGAAAGCAATTAGCGAGACAGTTGGCCGCAGTCGACATCTTAGAAAAATTGCAGCAGTCCCGGGATGATGGACAGACCAGACCTACTCCTATTCCAAAGTATGGACTTCTTCCTGGCTGGAGAGTTGATTCGATGGTGTATAAAGCATTTCATGTAGTTTGCCAAAAAATGGATTTGCCATCACCAACATTTACAACCACTGCCCCGGAAGATAATAAACTGGGCAAATCTACCGTAACCTGCAGAGTCGGAAAACACGTTACAGGTAAGTTCTCAATCACCTTACTAAAGTGGGTTATCTTGATAATTTATTAAAGGTAAATAATTGATTTTATTGGATCAATTTCTCTGTTATCGTCCGTAGAAGCTGAGAATGATCATCCTTGGTTAGCTAAAAAGCTTGCTGCAAAGGAAATGTATGAGCTTTTAACTGGTGGAGAGTTTCCGGTGAGAGAAACTCTGGTTGGAAATGAAGTTCTTGGGTTCACTGAAATGAAATTACTCGGATTTAAGCCAAAAGTTTCGGCCACTGTAAGTGTCCCTCAGATCTTGATCCTACCCAATCAAACCTACTCGCACAGTTTGTTGTACATTTTAATACAATAAAATTTTTAAAAAATGTTTTTATAGAAAAGGAAGTGGATGCTTGAGCACCGTATGAAGGACAGTCAACTTGTTGTACCTGCTGATGAGCCAGATGGTGACGACGATGAGATGGTGGATGACATTGAAGCAGAATTCCAACGAGAAAATTCCAAGAAACTTAAAGTGACCGATTTAAAGAGGACCTTGAAAGTTACAGTTAACTTTCCGGCTTCTTCTACTTCATCCAGTGAGCCTATGCGAGAAGTAGACGATGGCACAATGTAATTTTGCAGAATACTATTTCAACATCACTTACTTGCCCTATATACACTGACAATTCAGCTACAATTAATTATATAGTCTACCATACTAATTCAGAGCACTTAAAAGAGTTTGCGTTACTTACATTTCCTATTATGAATTGATTCTCCGAAGTCCTGATAAAATGTTTTATTTGTTTTTTACTTTTCTACTACATGAGTTAAATGAGATCTTGATGAAACTGTCTTTAATGTTCCACTATGAAATGATTCTCTGAAGTCTTGATAATATGTTAAGATTAAGTACGAATTTATTATTTTTTCGTTCCTAGTACATTAAGTTTGGTTTTATGAAATTGACGTTCGTTTTTGCTCGAAACAAGTGACCTACGTTTTTATAAATGATGAAATAAATAGACAAATAGTACAACTACCAGTATTTACTTGTTTTATGAAATAAAAATAAATAGAATGAGTATCGCCTGTTCATTGAATTTAGACCACTCGACCCTTTACTTTTTAATTTTCGGTTAATCCTGTTTGAGCATGAAGTATAGGGACGTAGTCATCATACTTGGCAAAATAAAAGTTTCCCGCAATCGGTTGACCCAAACTGTATTTTCTAGAAAATCTCCTAATTGAAAATCTTGCCCTTCCCACCATTGAGCGGTTGGAGATTCGCCTTTCATTAAAATGAAGCCTCCGCGGTTGCTCAAAAAGCAAGAAGACGTAGCGATGCTTTCCAGTTCCTTTTGAAACAAGGTTTAAGAGATTAGAAACTTTTTTCAAACTGACAAAGATTATCTCAAAAAGTTGATGCTCACTGTTATTCTGCTAATTTTNTCAAAAAGTTGATGTTCACTGTTATTCTGCTAATTTACAATAGAAACAGGCCATTGCAAAAACAATTAAAATTAAATATTACACCTACGCTATCTAAACTTGCTGAATTATGTAGTAAACGAATGACACTATGCTACTTTACCACGATTCGTTGGATTCGACCGGGATGGCGCATCGGGATCAGTCATGTAAAGTAGATAAAGCTTATTCGGGTCAGCATTCCAAGAAACAATTGGCTGGTCCTTTACTTGTGTGGGGGTCAACTCATTTCCAAGAAATGCTATTCCGGTCGGATACTGAATATTAATCAGCTGTCTGGGCGCCGCATCTATAAAATAATAACAAAAACCAATTTAATCAGCTGACTCACATCACATAGAATCTAGTATGATTAAAAAATACTGAAATTAACTTTACCGATGATATCGGGGATAAGTTGAGCTGCCAAGAATGCTTCTGCTACAACTGAGATAAAAGATTGTATCCCAGCGACACTTCTGATCACAGGATAACCCTGCAATACTGCAATGACAACAATGGCGAGTGTCACGGGCAAAAATTTTGAACCCATTTTGAGATCTTTTGTAAACACGAAAATCCTAGATTAAATAAAATTAACGAAGTTAGCAAAAAATAAAAAGCTGACAGCTATTATTTTGGCTGGAGATTTTAATTTTTTCTGCCTTCTATTTAAATAATGCCTTCTTGGCAGACACCATCATCTCATCTCGGGAAGATGCAAACTGAGCAGTGGCGGTGTTTGGGTAGGTGCCTTTTATTGCAAGCTATTATGTTGATTTATTATGAAAAAAAATTGCTAAAAATTTAGCAAGGACAAAATATTTTTTCTCAAAGAGAATTAAAATATACTAATAAAATCATTTAAGTGTTAAGCTAGGCGTAATCTGCAAATGGGAATACACCCAACCCATAGATATTTATTTGCTCAATGAATTCTGCCTCATTACAGCCTAAAATGCACAGAGTCATAGTTAGTAAATGAGAGTAGAGATTAGTCTAGGTCTGAAGAGCTAATGATTTATGGCTAGCATGCGTAAGGTAAAGTGCATAGCTGCGTACTTGAGGGTGTACGCTGATTGACTGTATCCGCAGGAAATCAGAAGTACTTGTAGAAATTAATTAGCAAGTTAATTGAGATTAGCATTAACTTGTGCAAACAAGGTGGCCACTTTGCCACAGTTCCGGCTGTTCCAGTTTGCATTATTATGGAAAATGATCAGATAAAAAATATTGTAAACAAGCATAATATAGCACTGAACTTCAAGTTGTTGCTATTTTGCTATATTAACGTATTTTTTTTATGTTACTGCTGATATCTTTACAGCTTATGATTTATTTTCATAGTAGAATTGAAATGCGTATCAAAATTTTGCATGGATTCAGGAAATTCAAGCTGAAGGGAGTGGGTGCTCATATGAATTAAGAATGGGCATAAGATATGAAACTATAATTATGTTCCTAGTTATTAGTATAGCGTATAAATTTTGGCAATCCATGTTATTTTTATCTCGGGATTAATTATTTCATTATATTTTTTAAAATATAACTGCAATACCTAATGCAGTCATTATTATCGTAAATTATGAGATTAACCTGATAGTGGGACATGACATTTTAAGCCTGAATTTTTTTTTGAATGCCAGAAGATTACCCGGAAAATTGTGAGATGAAATGTAACGTGTATTTTGCTAGTTTAATTGGACTGATCATGTCTATAACATTCCAAAGTTGGCATTCACTGTAATTGAAAAAACACGGAATATCTTTAGTTTCATCGTAAAAATCATGAAAACCAGAGGAATAGAGTTCTTCACGATCTCCGTAGTTACGTTGAAGGTGATTGCATTATTGACGTGTGCAAAATGCGATCCAATTGCATATCCACAGCAATTAATGTACTTGGGGGAAGTGGGTGGAAAACAGTACTTTGCAGATGACAGTGAGAATCTTGTAAGTGGAAAAAAGTAAGGCGTAAGCAGAATTTTTAAAAAATAATTTTAATGTTGGAACTTATTTTAGAGCTGGAAGCAGGCATATGCACTTTGCCAAAGTGCAAACATGAATCTGGCAACGGTTGAGAATGAAATTGAGTCCCGTTTTTTAGCCTCTAAGCTACCGACGTCAGATTGTACTTTGTCCTTATTTTAATTACTTTCGTGTAGATTTCAATTACTTTATTTCGAGAATTATTTTACCTATGAGAACGCACTTGTATTGCAATAGGGTATTGGCTCTCTGCACGAGAGATAAAATCGAATGCCTATACTTGGGAAGGAGATGGTGAAATTCGGAGCCCAGATTGGAGTGTATTCTCCCCGCGCACAGAAACCACTGATTTTGGGCTCTGCTTAACAGTGGACAGAGTTGGCCTGGAAGGGTTGCTCCGATCAAGGACTGAAGCGTGTGCCTACGCTGGCGGAATTAGACCATTGTGCCAACTTTAACTTTTAGCTCCAATGTAATTATGAGTATATTTTTTTTCAGTTCACAGTAGAGTTAGAAAATCAAAGGTTTTCAATTTTGCTGTTTAATGTCATTGCAAAATAAAAATGTCAATATGAAATTTGAAGTATTAAGAAATTATTAGTATAACCAATTAAAAACTTCATTTGATGTGCTCATAGATGTCAATTTTAAGATTCAGCTCTCATTTCTACTTTTAGCTAGCATCCCTTAGCTACATATTGTGAATGCGAAACCTATCTACTGGTAAATTTCGTATCATTTCAACTTTGAAGTTTAACCATAGTCAAAGTCATTATCACTGATGGTGATTAATATGCTTGAATACATATATGTATAAAGCATTATTATACTAACTCTTGATACAAAGCAACGCTCGGGTGGAAATGCTGAGCAAAAATATTTTGGGCTCTTATATTGAATTGCTTGCTAAAGCTTGAAACATGATATGATGAGGAATTATTTCCCAAAAAATTGTTTGGTATAATACAAATTTATTAGGAATTGAGAAATTACTATGTTATCATAACATAGTTTTCGATTACATAACATTATTATGTAATCGAAAACATTGTTTTTGCGCCATCTTCAAACTCGAATAACAACTTGTAACTTTTCATTTTTCAGATGTAGACGTAGACGGTTTACTTTGTTTCTCGACTCTCAAAAATAGTTTTAGGATGTGATAATAGAAAGCAGACTCGACACTGTTTTCACTTTACTTACTAACTTTTCACAATTCAGTACTATAATGGTTTCCAGTTGAGAAACTATAGCAACTGCAGATGGAGTGGCAAAGTAAATGAAACAAAATTAGGAGTCAGATTTGTATAGCATAAAGGAAAAAGCTGCAAGTAATAATAAAGGATAGCATGCTAGCAATCTGCGAAAGAATTTTCAAACGAGTTTAGCTTTCACTCATACATTTCTGGTTAGCACTATAAAATGAGGAGTATAGTAATATGGCAATGAAAGGCATTATCAATACTTTTCCGGGCATTATGAAGTAGCTTTCATTATTGCCCTGCAGCAAATTGTTAGAACTTAGAAGCAGTTGAGGAAATCTTTCATTGAACACTATAAAAACGCATTTTCCCGGAAATTATGTTCAATCTGATTTTGCACCGTAACTAAAGCTTTTACAAGTTCATTAAACAGTTATCTCATATAAATATTGTCGCGCATGAAAGTTTATATTCTAAAGTGGAAACTTTTATTATTTAACTATAGGAAACTATTTTTAAACAGATATTACGAAATTAGTCAACCAGTTTTCAATTCTTTTGGTATATATCTTGCAAATCCATTTCTTTCAACTGAAGATACGTATAAGTTAGTCACAAAAGGTTCACGCATTTGAGAACTGTCTGCTTTTGCGGAGGAGACCTTTTACAATTAATCTTACGAACTGCATTTTTATTTGCATTTTGACTATTTGTTTGGGTTCTAATAAAACTTGAATGGTTTCCGACTCTCCTTTACAAACAACTCTCACACGTGTGAAATCCATGTAACTACGGAGTGTGTATTAACAGGACATTTGACAGGAGCAGTTGACAGTTCCTTTCTTTTTTTTAAAAAAAAAGAAGAAAAAAATGAATGTTTTCACCCCCATTGTTTTTCGTACTTTCCGCCGCTTTTATGTCTCCTTACAAGTGGAATGATATGGCATACGCTTTACATGCAAAGACAAGTGGAGTCAGAGAAAGTAGATTTTTTGGAGTATGGCATGTGGTGAAAGAGAAAAATGTCAAGGTTTACCTTTGCTGTCATCACGTCTCTCTGCGTTCAAGAATGTTTGATCTGGGCTTGTAAAATGCAGGATTGTTTTATGGAAAGTACGCACATTCAATACTGGCGGTATTTACCGGTATTTTGCGATCTTTCTCAAGTGGTGGATAAAATAGCCATGGACAATGTTACTTGAAGAGAAAGATTTTTCCTATTTTTGGCATTTTTTCCCTGAAAAAGTGGAAAGCGTCACAACTCTGAAAAAAGAGCTTTTAGAGAGAATGAATCAAATAGAGATGGTAGAAGAGAGAGGAATCTTGGAGTGAAAAGGAATGAAAGAGAGAGATCACTGTCGTCTAGTCGTCAGCTCCTTGGCTGTCCATATCAGTATTGAAAATGGAGTGAGAGCAGTTTGAGAGGACAGAAAAAGGATTCAAGCATGTGGCACTGTGCGGAAGGAGAAAAGAAACCCCCAAAAGGGAAATGAATAATTCATGGAAAACTGTGAAGATAAGACACTAGTGCATAATTTAAATGTAAAATGGCAAACGCTTGTAAAAGCGTAAAGTTGGTGGGATTCTCATCTCCGAAATGTAATTCAATGTAGTTCTTAAGAAGATATACCTACTATATTTAGATGGTAATGATGAGCACGGAAACTTGTTATTCCTCCGTTTTTGGCATTCCGTCATGGCACTTTCTTGTATTATTAATAGCTCGAAAAGGAAAAGGATAACTTTTAGACATGTCAGATTACAACAAGGACCTGGAGATATCGCAGTCATTAAAGGAGCTTTTCCAGAATGTGCTTTTTCATTTCAGCAAAAAAAAATTTTTCTGGTATTAGGTCATCACTATTTTCTGCGTATTTCTCAATTTTAATCGACATTCATACAGTAGCATTTCAGCGAGTTCTTTTTTTGGCTCCACTCGTGCAGCAGCGTGTGTAGCTCTTGGCCGCGTCACGCTGCCATTCCATTATTTCGGCGGTATCTCAACGGAGGATATTAAAAAGTCACTCAGACTTTCTCCTTTTTCTCTCCTTCAATTTCCATATTCAATTTTGTTGCTTATTCCATTCAATTACGCAGGCAAAAAACTTTACGATTATGTCGGCAACCTTTTAAAACTGGGCCGTTTTTTCAGAGGACTGCGCCCTGCACATAGGCAGAGCACTATACTACGCGGAAACGAGTTAACGTAGTGCCATGCCTGCGACAGCTGAGACTTCTGAGACAACTTTTAATACAATTTACGTCCGAAGGTAAACTATCTCACCGCTAGCGTTTCGCATTAGAGCCAGAGCAGTATTACTCCCGCCGCTACACTTAAATAGATATGTAGCCAAGTGCAATAACGCATATTCACAAGTTGTTAATACAATATTCCTTTCTTCCCACATTTTCTCTATTTTCATTCTTTTCATGTGTTTTCTATTAAAATCAACAATTTTTTTACTGGCCATTGAGGGCACCCAGACCCAAAATGATAGGTGCAATGGGCCATGAGAAACATTACGTATTCATTCATCGTCCGAAGTTTCCACTCGGTTATGTTTCCACTCCTTTCTCCGGACCGAGAATAAAAAGGAGATGAAAATTTTTTTCTCTCTTTTCCATTTGTTGCCACAATGGGAACGATGGGTGAGAGCCTTCATTCAGCTTTTATTTCTTCGTACACGTTTCAATTGTGAAAAAGTGTGTGATGGAAAGGGAGAGATAAGTATAAGTCATAAAAACGAGTTTTATTTCATAAAATTTTCTTAGGAAAAAAGGGAAAGCGAACTCGGGTAGAAAATGGAAAAGAGCCTCGCACTGGAGGTATTATTGTAAGGAAAAAAATGGAAGTGGGAAAGCAATATGGAGAAAAAAAGGTACGTTATACATACTTCGTGTATTATGCTCAAGTCAGATGAAGGAAAAAAATTTTTCTTCTCGTATGTAAAAAGGGCAATAGATTTGAATGGAATAAATGCGCTTCTGTTCTGTTGTGCTATATTGAATTCGTCAGTATTCAGTATTCTGGCGGAGAATTGGCGCGGCTGAAAAGAGCTCTATTCCGATCGGCTAAAAAAGTGTGGATGGATGTGTATATGAAATAATATACATATTCCGAAATGAGTTATGAAATGATGACGGTTTAGCAGTAAAATAAAGTTTTTTCTGGGTTGGAAGGTGTGTTTTAGCTCGTGTACATGGTTCCCGGGCTGCTACTCACTCACTACTCCAAACCCTTCCATTTTTTGAGAAGAGTGAGCAGTTGAGTATCATGTGTGCGAGGTTTCGCATTCAAAGTCCTCACAAAGAGAGGATGAAGAACGAGGAAAGTATATGAATGAGTAGGAGAAAATTGCAAGTGGTTGAGCAAAGGCGGAGAGCCAGTGATGTGAAAGGACGCAAAAGTGAAAAAGTAGAAGAGTGTCGGACATTCACAAAAAAATGGAAAAAAAGGAGAAATGGAGAATGGGAATGCTCGGGTTTGTACTCAGACATGTTTTTAGCCATATTTTTGACGGAATAATAT